>JAVIWB010000249.1:0-144758 GCA_031893035.1 Dermolepida albohirtum | reverse complement strand
CTTTTAAAATAAATTAAGCATATTTCGATACAAACCAAGAGCATTGCAATAAAACATATTAAAAACCTGTGAAAAATGCGAATTGGGGATCACACTTGGAAAGCAACGAAGACAGAGCAAGGCACGTGTTAGGGTGGTTGTCTAATAAACAAAACGGTAGATTGCACACATGTTATGTTATGTTAAACATAAATTTAATAGAAATTAGTTCGTTCGATCGTATGCTAGGTTTTTGTGCTGTCCACGTGTTTTTTGCAGTTACATCCAAGTCCAACATATGAGCGATCTATCACAAATTAAGCATTTTACTTTTGCGTCATTGTACATTAAATTTGGCAGTTAAAAAATAAACTTATTTACCGTCAAAAATCGGATGATGGTTGGTTGGACCTACATAACCACAACAATTATATACAACGTACATAACTCGGTAATACAAGCAAACATCTCCGAACGAAGGCGCACGCTGCATTACATACTTACATATCAGCGGCGGAAGCCCTTCTACGTTCTCGGCGCGCGCCTAGTGAAGCGTCGACCGAATTTGCACACTAAAAAGTCAATTTAAGGATCGTACAAACCATAAGAAGGCCCTTCAATTTATTCTTCCAATTTTCTTGTTGGAAAGATATTGCGCGATGGAATGAAGAACATATTGTAGCATTTCAGCAATATTTTGAGGATATTGAGAAATATCTTTACACAAATTGATTGATACTTGTTTCTTGAATATTACTTTACTATTTTGTCAATCACTTGCTTTGGTTGACGGTTGTGGTGATAGACGCGTTTCTCGCTTTGTCGTTCAGTATAGTGGACGACAGAGGGAGGCGCTTGTTATTCATTATTTTTCTGTATCGAAATGATATGATAGACGCTACCAAGGAATCGGTGATTAATAACACAAATCTGCCTGGTGATCCGTGAAATTCAGATATTCAGATAGTACAAACCATCTAAAGTGTTGACACTTAATACGTAAATGGCTCCATGCATCGCTCAGGTATTTCACATAAATTTAACTAAAGTACGGACTTGGCCACATACAAAAAGGACGTATGAATTTCGAAGATCTACACGATCTATTCCACGTTAGAATACGTACCTCGTCAACATATAAATTGCGTCGTCGTTGGAGTTATCTGTTCGCTTAATTAAAATTTTCCAAATTAAGAAATTGTCCGGAAAAGGAAAGTGTAGAGAATAGGAACAAAAAGACGCACGCGAGAGCGAAAAAAATCCAAGTCTCCGATCGATACCTCGTGTTAATTAGGAAAGACAAAAGATGCGACTGGAAGAGAATCAAAACTAATTTCTAGGGTGCAGCACAGTAGCCCCGGCAATAAATCCAGTCAAAGATGTATCGTTATCTTGGCCGTATGAGACCAATTGGTTAGAATGCCCCATTAGCGGCCTGCCTGCTGCCTCTCTGCTACTGCCTTTGAAGACCGGCACCATTCGGATAATGTGAAACACGTACGAGACAACATAGGAGAATGATGGTTATAATGCTGTACCTCTAGGTGTATACAGCACCACAAAAAAGTTAAGCAATATTCTCGTCCAAATGTACAGTTCCAAGTTGAACATTTTAATTATGTATGTGCGGCAGTGAAAAAGTATTACATATTTAAAACTGCGCAGGCACTTGTTTAAATAGTAATTTAGATAATAATTTAACTAGTTTAGTTGTGTAAAATTGTAAAATAGAATTTGAAATGGCACAATTTCAAAACTGTAATGTATTATGTGTTCATTTTGCCTTTGCATTAACTCTATGATTTTTAGTATAGTTTATTGCTTTGTTCAAATTTTATTGTACACTACTGTATATGCCAATGTTAAGGTTTTTACGAGTACTTTAGCTAGACGATTTTCACATTTTTAATAGTTTTGCAGCTTAATTTCACATTTTGCAATTGCCAGTTTGATTAATTTAATTCATTACGGCCCTGTACTGTTTACATTTTCTTAATCTATAAGATTATCATTATATAATCTGTTAGTTTCGTTTTCAGTTATTATTTTGGAATTAGTTTAACTTTTATCCTCTCCTGTTGAATTTTTCATAACTTGTAAGTATTGCTTTCATTTGTTTACCTGCGTGAATTCATCAGCTCGATCGATCGCAAATATATTAGTTTAATAAATTCATTTACTACAGGTTTCCGTACCACTAATTAATGTCTTTGTTTTACAATTATTCTAATTTTGTTTTGTGTTATAAATTCTTTCAGATTCATTTTAAAAATCATTTCTGGTATTTTTAATTATCCCCTCAGGATTATTCTAACGCCGTCCAGGGTTTTATAGTTACATCTTAGTTATTATTATTATTAAACTTTTGGTTTTTTCATTGCTGCACCAATTAATTAAGTGTATTCATTTAAATATCTACGTATCTGTTTTCAACTAATTTTTAAGTAATTCTATAATCAGTTACATTTTAATAAATGATCTCGTAAATGGTTATTTCTTTCCCGTCCCCTTTTTTCTTACGACTAGTACGATATAAAATGTGTGATGTGACTAATAAAACTGCTTCTTGATAAAAGTTAACATCGTGTGCTAATTAAAACGTTTCTGATGATGTGAATTAGTCTTTTTTGCTGGAGAAAATAATTTTTCTTCACCGTTGGTTAGATGAAATTATTATTAATACTGTTCGTTTCAATCAGTTTCAGTGCAACAAACAGTAGTAGTAGTTGAGCCCTGAAGATGTCCCATACGAGTGGATACGAAGCGTCGGGAGTTATACCAGTGACGCACTTCCAGCCCGGAAGCCCAGAAGAAGATAGTATATATACAATATATATGTATGTATTGGTATATATACGAAGGGTATTGTTTATGTAAGGGCCGTTTAAAAATAAAACCCAAAAGAAAGAAAATTTTTTAAAACCAAATTTATTTTCAGATTCTACATACATTTCTCTATCTTTTAACAAAGCTGATAAGTCTGTTTAAACACTTATTAAACCTTCCAACTGGATTTTGAATACCCTCTTCATAGTAACTTGCCGCTTGCTCTGATAACCAAGAGCTCACCGCTGTTTTCACGTCTTCGTCATCAGTGTAATAGTTGCCACCGAGATGACGTTTGGGATAGCGGAAGAAATAGAAATCGCTCGGCGCAAGGTCGGGACCGTAGGCGAGGTGGTCCAAAACTTCCCAGTCAAAGGAGTTCAATTAAGCTCGAATCTGAGCTGCGGTGTGAGGCCTTGCATTGTCATGGAGTAGCAAAATTCCCTCTGTCAGCATGCCGTGTCTTTTGTTTTGAATCGCTCTGCCGACGAAATACGTATCACTAACCATACCTCACAAGGGGCGCGCGGTTCGATAATTTTGGACATTTTAAAGGCACAGAACAGTACAGTACAGGTTATCTACACAGCTGCAACTGAGCACAGTTATTCCCAAGGAATGCTGAGACACGACGAAAGCACCGGTTGCGGCGCGCGTACCAACTATTAGTGTTTACAACACAACGGCTCTTACTTAAAAAACACGTCTCGTATATATATATATATATATATGCATATACACAGTGGTCATACAATGTATACACAGTGATCGTACATATACAAATTATTAGGATAAATTTTTAGGAATATAAAATATAAATTTAAATATTGCTATTAAATATTTCTTCCTTGGAAATTAAATAGAAAAATAGTGGTTGGTGATGAAAGATAACCATAAAATCCTATCAAAGGTAAGCATTTTCGGTTTTTTTCAAGTAATCATTTACATTTGGACGACATTATATATACAAAAATAAATACGTAGTTTACACGTATAAACACTCGGTCTGAGGGAAAATTACGCAGTAGAACGCCTGAAAGAAATCTTTATTTTATTATTATCCCCAGATAACAATATCTGTAATTATAATGAAGACAAATTGTCTTCGAATCGTTTTATGGTTTGCCTTTATACTCTATATATAGTACATACGGTCATTTTCTCTTCTAACTCTTTTTCCCTTTGTTGCCACCGTTTCGGTGTCACGATTTAACAACGGATACTGCTGAAAATCACGAAACGGATATAGAATTTTATGTACATTACTTGATGAAAGGCTTGTAGATAACTAAATAGTGAGTGTACATACATACATACGTTTCGTCTATTGGTAATAAGCATAGTTAGATTATCGTGTCATTGATACAAGTTCATCTAGTGTACTGGCAAAGTTTAAGGTATATAATAGAGATTATTGAGTTTGTCGTCAAAAGAAACATAATATAAATGTAATTCCACCATTTTATATGATTTACAGTCAAGTTATCATTTGACCAGGGATTATATGCAAATGAATATTTGTAATAATCACATTCTATCAATATACAAACATTTTTACACTAATAATAATAACCTAGCCTAGGTTTTCATGTAAAAACTGTTTCCATAACGGAATTTATGGCACACTAGAAGGACTCATATTAACTGTCTCTGTGGTCTAATCGTCAGAGTGCATTTCCGGAGACAATGAGATCGTGAGTTCAAATCCCGTCCGGAGAACAGAAATTTTTTCAAAATAATGTCTGTATTACATATACGATGTAGTGGGTGTTTTTTAAGCTGCATGAGAGCTATCGATATCGATAACTATGGTTTGACAGCTGATAATGTCAAACTGTGTTGACATTTCTCTTCAGTATGGTTTGGCAAGTTATCATGAATCATTTAACGCCAAAACAACGCTTTCAAATTGTGGAAATTTATTTTGAAAAAAATAAATCTATTCGCGAAGTTCATAGAGCACTTCGTCCTTTTAGGGTCAATATAATCGGCTTAGTGAGTAAGCAATTCGTGAAGTTATTGATTGTTTTCGCACTAATTTTACTCTTCTCGATTCAAAACCATCAACAAGACAAAGAAATATGAGTACCGAAGAGAATATTGCTACTGTAACGCGAAGTATCGAAGAAGACGCCGAAATATCGATTCGTCGTTGTTCTCAACTTGTTGACCTTTGTCCTTCAACTATGTGGGAAATTTTACGTAAGAATCTTGGCTTACGTGTCTATAAAATACAGTTCGTGTAAGAATTGAAGCCAAACGACCATCGTTTGAGTCGCATTTTTACTGATTGGGCTCATTTGAAACTGGCCGAAGATGAGCATTTTTATCAAGGAATTGTGTTTAACGATGAAGTTCATTTCTGATTAAATGGCTGCGTCAATAATCAAAATTGCTGTATTTGGAGCGAAGAAAATCCTCAAGCCGTTAACGAATCACCATTACATCCATTAAAATTGACCCTTTGGTGAGGTTTACACGCTGACGGCATCATCGGTCCTTATTTGTTTCGAAATGAGGAAGGAGCTGCCGTTGCGGTGAATGGCGAGCGCTATCGAACTATGCTGACTGAATTTTTGTTTCCAAAAATTAATCAGCTAAATATCGGCGACATTTTGTTCCAACAAGACGGCACAACCTGCCATATAGCGCCCTTAACAATGGATTTATTGCAAAATCAATTTGGTGACAACTTTATTTCCAGAAGTGGTCCTGTTCACTGGCCCCATCGTTCGTGTAATTTAACGCCTCTGGATTACTTTTATGTTAAGTTATTCTATGTTAAGTCATTGGTTTATGCCGACAAACCAGCAACTCTTGAAGTATTGGAAGCCAATATTCAACCCCCCATTGACGCCATACGGCGTGGAAAAAGTAGTCAAGAATTGGACCATATAACTCGTAGCCGCGGCGGACATATGCCGGAAATTATATTTAAAAAATAAATGCCATGAAATTATCTACCAGATTATAATAAAAAAAATTAATTCCAACAATATTTCTGTCTTGTATTATCATTTAAAGTTCTCAAGCTCTTAAAAAGCACCCTATATAAAGCGGTTAAAATCAGAATTTTTCACTTTTATTATACTTTAGTATTAACGAATAATTTAATTAGTGTAAAATATTGTAAGTGGTTGTCGTCACACCTTATTACTTAGAATCTCGGTCCAGTTTTATATTATTGATCTATCCCTATTTAGTTGCCTTATCGTTTGGAATTTGAATGTTTGATTTATATTTTGATATTGTCCAGCCATGTGTTTTACATTTATAATTATTTTATTGGTTTGTATTTACTTATAGTGTTTTTGTTCTATAATTGGGAAAGATAGATGAGATAGATGTCTCCACTAATTTCGTTAAAATCGTCGTAATGCCCTGCGTCTGTGCTTGGTATGACAATAAATAAACGTCTGTACTCTCACCTTTAGCGATCCTAAAGTCGACGTAGAAAAAGAAACAAAGACGGAAATTAGGTGACCATGTAGTACAAAGATTTACAAATTACGTACCTCACGATCGGATTCGAGGGTTAATTAATGAGATAAATCGTCCTTTCAATACGACGCCAGTGCAAAGACAAGATGTAATCTTTTCCATGTGTTCACGGTTTAACAACTAGTAAGTAAATTAACGAAACAGAGTCGTAATCAAGGTTAATTCTAAAAAGATACGAAGTATGAAATACAAGATATTAGTGAATTTATTAAAAATACGAAAATTGTTCGAAAAATTATTCCCAAAATATTGCAATTCTGCGATGCACATTGCTGTCTATAAAATACAGACACAAGATAAATTGTTTCTGTTACTTTTATGAAAGAAATTGTAATACCAAGGTTTATAAATTACGTACCTCACGGTCGAATTCGGGGGTTAATTAATGAGATAAATCGTCCTTTAAGTGCGACGCCAGTGCAAAGACAAGATGGAACCTTCCCCATGTGTTCACGGTTTATTAATTAATAAGTAAATTAAGGGAACAGAGTCGCAATCAAGGTTAATTCTAAAAAGTTACGAGATATGCTGTCTGTAAAATACGAACACAAGATAAATTGTTTCTGTTACTTTCATGAAAGAAATTGTATAACTAAGTCCTCGAAAATATGTTACAATAAAGAGTTTTCCAATAGGGACTTGACAACTTTTAATTCAATTTGTGAACGCACCCTTTCACTACTCATCGAACTGTCACGGTCAATTTAATCAGTAAACTTAACATTTTCATTATGGTAAAGTACACGAACGAACAACGTCTGCAAATTATAAAAATTTACTACAGAAATTCGGAGTCGGTGACCGCTACTTTAAGAGCGTTAACTCCGATTTTCAGTCGTAATTCCCGCCCTAGTAGACAGGCAAGTTTAGTGCAAAAATTTGAGTCTACGTATTCGTTGTGTGATGTTGCCGTGCCAGTGAGACAACGGGTTGGTCGAAGTGTCGAAAATATCGCTGCCGTTGAAACGTCCGTAGCAAATGATCCAAATCAGTCAATTCCACGGCGTTCTCAAGAGTTGGGCATCGCCCAGACCACTTTATGGCAAATTTTGCGTAAGGATCTTGGTTTACACCCATACAAGATCAAGCTGACTCAAGAATTGAAGTCGATGGACCATTTGAAGCGACGTACGTTCTCCGATAGGGCTTTGGAGAAGATGCGCCAAGATAATCAATTTCATCGCAAAATCATTTTCAGTGACGAAGCTCATTTTTGGCTCAATGGGTTCGTCAATAAGCAAAATATGCGTTATTGGTCGGGTGAAAATCCACATGTGCTTCATGAAACACCACTTCATCCACAAAAAATAACTGTTTGGTGCGGTTTGCATGCCGGCGCCATCATAGGGCCATATTTTTTCGTCGACGATAATGATCGTCACGTTACTGTGAATGGTAATCGTTATCGCGCCATGATCACCGATTATTTTTGGCCCGAATTAGAAGATATGGACTTGGACAACATGTGGTTTCAGCAGGGTGGTGCCACAAGCCACACAGCACACGTTACAATCGATTTATTGAAGAGTAAGTTTAATGAACGTGTTATCTCAAGAAATGGACCAGTCGATTGGCCGCCTCGTTCGTGCGATTTAACGCCTCTAGACTTTTTTCTTTGGGGCTACGTCAAGTCATTGGTCTATGCCAACAAGCCGACAACGTTGGAAGAGCTCAGAGCCAACATTGAACGCGAAATAGCAGTCGTTTCGGCCGAATTGTGTGGCCGAGTCATCGAAAATTGGGTCCAACGAATCGACCGCTGCAAACGTGCCCGCGGTGGCCATATGAACGAAGTCGAGTTCCATTCATAAATGTTTTGATTGTACTTCAACCCGATAATAAAGTTTTTGAAATATTTCAAATGGTCTGCATTTTATTTTGAAAAAAAGTTGTCAAGTCTTTATTGGAAAAGCCTTTATATGGCGTAACGTTGCATATTATGTATCTGCCATTGCTTCATCTTTTCAATTGTTAATTTGTATAAATCTTGAACTGTAAAGTTAGGAGGTATTTGTATGTACATATATTCTTTTTCCTGTATTTTCAAGTTAAATCGAAGGTGGTTCATATAATTCGTGTAAATGAATATTAACCTGAAAAGACCATTTAAAACGTAAGTACATGTTTTCAAAGTTAGTCACAATAGGTATAAGAATCATTAGTCAGTCAATTACTTTTTCATTTATTTCTAACAGCAGCGCCGACGAAACCACAACAAAAAGCTTACGGTTATCTCATCGACGACAGTTAAACTTTTAATAATAATTAAAGCAATTAATTTCAACAACGAAATTAATTAATCTACATTGGTCATTAAATAACAAGTGAACAAAAACTCGTCCGCGATGATGTCGAGGGTTATTTTCGTCCTTCTCCAACGGGTCCAGACGAAGACGGAAAAACTCGTTCGAAACCGTACCAACGACCAATTAAAAGACAGAGTGTCTATTGAATAATAATTATAAGTACAACTCCTACCCCGATTCCCTTAAGAACGAACTAATCTACGATCTACGGCATCGATTGATTGCAACGGGACGAAGAAAAAGCACGCGAAACGTCCGCGTCCGTTATTAAAGCGTTCGAGACGAAGTAAATTAACGAGTAAAAGGCAATTTGTGAAATTACTTCTAAGAAATTCGCATCTTTCCTCTTCTTTTGTCTTTCCGATGGATACACGACACCCTTCATCCGTCCTGCTCGCACTTAATTGATCGCAGCTGCTGGTTAGAAAGAGATGGTGTATTAAATTTTAAAGCGTTCTCGTCTTTTCTTTCTACGTTGAATGCGTGTGCAAGTTTCTAGTAATAAGTGGCCATTGTTCGTGTTGAAATCGAGCCGGCCGCGCGGTCGCGAAAAAACAAAACGAACAGCGAGACAAACGGATGAAACGAAACAAAACGAACGCGATTCTTTTGCCTCCTTCTTAGAATTTAATTAATTAGTTCTATCACACTTTTGAGATAAGTGCAAATGGATAGTGAACTGGTGCCGTAGAACGCGCCATGTACTATCTCATCGGTAATCGTCATTTTTGGCAAACTTTATGGACTGCTGCGATGATGGAAATGCCTTTGTGTAAATGCATATGGACGCTTTACTGGTTTTTTTTTTCTGTTAGCTTCGAGGAAGGCGACGATGCTGTGCATGATATCGGAAAGTTTAACGAACGAATGAAATGTTTTGTAATAGTTTTAAGAATATTAATTGGTGTTTTTAAATCAATTTTTTTAACTAGTCGAATGTTCTTATTATTTGGATATCCATCCTATTTCTTAGCGATTTCAATCTATCACTCTTTGTCTCAAAATATCAGCTGTTTTTAATTCCAAAACACAAACTTTTCGGCATAGAAACCTACTTTTTGGTACTTCCCATTAAGCCAAGTTTTCAGGTTGAAGAAGGTTGGAGAAGGAAGAGAATCTGGTCAAGCAGTTCGAAAAATTATGATGACAATTCGACATATCATATGAAATTTAAATTAGGGAAAATTTGAATAATAATGGGTGTCCCAAAATTAACGCAAGATTTGAATTTATCGCCATTTGTGTTGTAAAGTGTTGGCAACCCTAAAAAAAAACAATTCGACAGCTGATAGTTTAGGGTTAGTAAAAATGGAGCGTTATACAATAGAACAACGTGTCTGTATTATTGAACATTATTTCAAAAATAATGAAAGCTTGGCGGCCGCAGTTCGAAAATTTCATACAAAATGTGGTCGGAATAGTGTTTTAACTTCGTCAACTGTGAAGAGATTAATTGAAAAATTCAGGGAGACTGGATCCGTTGGAGATGCCAAACACACTGGTCGTCCAAAAACAAGCCGTTCAAATGTCAATATCGAAGCAGTGCGTGAGAGTGTCGGTGGCAATCCAGGAACCTCAATTCGGCGTCGTGGACAAGAATTGCATATTTCAAGAAGCTCTCTACAGCGTATGCTCACTAAAGATCTGTGTCTCCATGCTTACAAAATTCAATTAACATAACAACTGAAGCCTAATGACCATGAACAGCGAAGAGAGTTTATTGAATGGATTATTGAACATCAACAAATGGATGTCATCCTAAGCGATGAAGCACATTTTCACCTTGATGGTTTTGTTAATCGCCCAAATTGCCGCTTTTGGGTTTCTGAGAACCCACATGCGATTGTCGAAAAACAAATGCATCCACAACGTGTCACTGTTTGGTGTGGATTTTGGTCTGGAAGTATAATTGGACCATACTTTATTGAAAATGAGGCTGGTCAAGCAGTGACTGTTACTGGTGCTCGATATCGCGACATGATAGCACAGTTCTTTCTACCGAAATTGGATGCTATTGATGTGGACAATATGTGGTTTCAACAAGACAGCCCGTGAAACAATTCAATTACTGCATGAGACATTTTCAGGTCGTGTACTCTCTCGTTTCGGTGATCAGAATTGACCCCCTAGATCCTGTGATTTAACACCATTAGATTTCTTTTTATGGGGTCTATGTCAACAAGCCCACAACCACCCGTGCATTAAACGAGGATATTCAACGCTTCATCAACGAAATTCAGCCACATTTATGCATAATGGTCATGGAAAATTTCGACAAACGGGTGCGTATGTGCATGCAAAGCCGTGGAGGACATTTGCCCGATGTGTTATTCCATAAATAACCTTATCCTATGCACTTTATGATTCAATAATATTCAAACAACTGGTTTTTCTATTTAATTCAAATCTTGCGTTAATTTTGGGACATCCTTTATTAATAAATAAATAATTATTTGCACTACCGGTCATAAATGTTCGCTAAGCCAGAAAACAATAGAAAAATAAGTCTTACTATTTTTTGCCCACAGTAGTATATATATATACATAAAATGCATTCCAAATAAAAATAAAACATTTTAATTTTAACATTAAGTCTTTAACAAAACTTTTGATAAAACATCGCTCGTCTAATTTAGGAGGTATAGATGCGAGTATATATTCCTTAGAAGTTAATTAGCAAGACCTTCAATAGCTATCTACTTATTAATTATACGTCTGTAGAATGAAGAAGCAGAAAAATAAAGAGAAGAAAGACGAATTGGAAAAAGAAAAACTCACAGACAATTATAGCAAGAGAGCGATACATTGAGAAATCGTAAAATACTTTGAGAAAAGCAATTTGTATCATTAATTAACAAATTAACATTTAAATTATTAATGGCCGGCATACCTGGACGTCATAAATTAAGTGCGGTAGCAGATCTTGTTACTTACCGGCCCCCTTAAACGGCGGTTCCCATCCAGAGATCGTAATTACTTTTATATAAGTTATACTTCGATGTTCGGTCGGGATTTTTATTTATTTTTGAGTCAGTCAGTTTTTAGTTTGAAACGGAACGGAACGATGTTCGCATCTTCTTTCGTTCCATATATTCGTACGGATAATCGATTCCCTACGTCGAGGACTGTTAAAAAATTTATGTTGACATATATAGTCGGTAATATAGAAAACTTTAATGTTATAAATTTAGTACACGTACATAAGATACGCACCAATAATAATTAAGATATACATTTATATAATTGTAAAATACATAAAAAATACCTTACCAACTCTGTATATTACATTCCGGACAGATATGGAAATGTTTTCGAAGATTTCAAATAAGATTTGCATTTACAACTGCAGTGAAAATGATTATGTGAAAAATACTACCTTCCATATTAGTTGATATCAATATTAACTTCTATGTTTACGAACGAACACAGACATGGATTGCTGTTACTATTACTTGACAACAAAATAAGTTACTCGACTTATTACGTTCAAATATGTTTTAAAATGTAAAGGTGTTTCAAATTGCGCGGTTTTTTTAAGAATAAATAAAATATAAATGGCGCACTGAATTTGTCTGGGTATGTGGGCATTTAAAAAGTGTGATGTATGCCATTTATAAAGATGGCTTCGTACACGGCACAACAACGCGTTCAAATTGAATTATTTTATGAAAATCAGCGTTCTGTGAAAAGAGTTTTTAGAAAATTAGGTGAATTTTATGGTTTACATAATCGCCCATGTGGAAGCACTATTGGTCGAATTATTAAAAAATTTCAAGAGACCGGTTCCGTGGAAGATAAAAAAAGTGGAAAATACAGTCATAGTGGTCGTTCACAAGAAAATATTGGTTTGGTTCGGGAAAGTGTTGCTGAAAATCCTGAAATGTCCATTAGACGACGTTTACAACAACTTGGACTTAGTGGATCAACAACATGGCGTATTTTACACAATGATTTAGCTCTGAAGGCATATAAGGTTCAAATAACACAGGAACTGAAGCCATTAAATCATTTAAAACGTCGTTCATTTGTCAATTTCATCAATGAACAACCAGCTGATTTTTCTCAAAAAATAATGTTTTCCGACGAGGCACATTTTGAACTTGATGCCTATATTAATAAACAAAATTGCCTTATCTGGGGCGAGGAAAATTCACGAATTATTTATGAGAAATCTATGCATCCTAAACGAGTTACTGTTTGGTGTGCATTATGGTCAGGTGGTGTAATTGGACCTTACGTCTTTGAAAATGCTGCTGGTGAAGCTGTAACTGTCAATGGTGATCGATATCGTTGGATGATAACCGAATTTTTGTGGCCTGAATTAATGAATATTGATTTAGAGGATATGTGGTATCAACAAGATGGCGCTACACCTCACTTTGCACACGAAATAATTGATTTATTGAGAAAAAAATTTCCTGGACGTGTAATATCAAGAAACTGTGATGTTAATTGGCCACTAAGATCATCTGATTTGACAACGTTAGACTATTTTCTTTGGGGTTATGTGAAAAGTCGGGTTTATAAAAACAATCCACAATCAATTCCTGCTTTGAAAGATGAAATTGTTCGTGTGATTGGTGAGATAGAGCCTCAATTATGTCAAAATGTCATTGAAAATTTTAACAAAAGAGTGGACGTATGTGGAGCTGCAAGAGGAGGCCATTTTTATTTTTGTATATAAATGTCATAACTGATACTTCAATTATTAATAAAAAGTTTTTGAAAGTGAATGCAAATTATGTTTTATTATTCTTTAAAAAAACCGTGAAATAGATTTACAAAAGGTTTAAAGTTCTAAGAAGCTGATCATATTCAACAGTAACTTCGGAAAATTCATTTAAAAATTCAGCTAAACATTTTTACATTTAATTGAATAAAGACCAAATCCGTAATAACAAGAGAAAGGAGAAAGTCGACTTCGTCGTGGTAAAGAATGGACTGAGGTCTTTGGCTCATCAGGAACTATACGTCTTACGTTTCCAACTGCTTCCTCTGTGCAATTTGTAAGTCGTCCATTGTCTTTTTTTCTTCCATGACTGACTGTCTCGTGAAACAGATTTACAAAAGATCTAAAGTTCTAAGATTTATATTGAACAGCAACTTCTGAGAATTCAATTAAACATTTTGCTAAACATTTTTTAATCGAATAAAGACCAAGTCTAATATGACAAGAGAAATGGTAAAGTTGACTTTGTTGTGGTAAAGAACAGATTGACGTGTTTGATTCATTATGAATATACGATTTACATTTTTAACTGCTTACACTGTACTATTTGTAGTTCGTCCATTGTTTTATATTCTTCCAATACTGCCTAGCTCGCGGAATAGATTTACATAAAAATCTAAAGTTCTAGGGATCCGATCATATTCAACAACAATTTCTGAGGATTCATTTCGAAATTTTGCCGAACATTTTTTAATTGAATAAAGACCAAATCCTATCAATTTGTTGACCAATTCAAAAATAAGAATCAAATATAAAAATTTAATTTTTTACTTAAAAAAAGGTTGAAAATAGAATACGTAAAAACACTTAATCACATATGTAATTGCTTAAATAAATATGTCTGGCATTAGAAGCCCCTGACATTTTACAGATTTGTATAAATGAAGATGAGACATGCCGTTTTGCGTCACAAAGGACGCCACGTTCAAATCCTTCAATCCAACGACGAGTTGTGGCTTTCGAATGATTAGTTTATGTACTTTAAGATCTTTTGTTAAGGCAATTTACGCATGGTACTATCTTTGGAATCGAATGCCTTAAATTAATTAGATTTCGTTTGTCAATATCCAAAAGATGGCGCTCGTAGTAGTAGTAGTTTCGCATCTCGTCAAATCATTCCAGTTCATGCCACAAAAAATTTATTGCGCTTGCGAACCCAGAGTACTTTCAGATAGTTCAAATGAAAATCAATATTATTTTTAACTCTTCGAAAATGATCTAATTATAAAATAAAGACTTCTATGCAATTACTATCAGCGTAGAAGTAACAACAAAACAATTACCCTTTTCATGTTTTAATTTAACAACGAATTTTGCGTGTCGAATTATTATTCCGTCAATTCCGGTCGAGTAACGGAAAATTTGCGTTTTATAGCTTTCCCCATACGGGTTCCCGTAGTCACGGTTCAATATTCTATCGCTCTGTGTAGTCTCGCTATCCCCAGTTCGAGGGGCGATATCTGTAACGCAGTCCTGAACGCAAAACATGAAATCGACACCGCGTAAAGTACGTGATTTGACCTTGTTACGGATACTTAGCATCAACAAAATCCAACAGACCAAATCTAATTACCATAAACTTAACACATAATAACTAATGACTTCTTTTTAAATACACAAATCGAAACCACATCCGTTTGCTTACCGGAAAGCTGCGGAAAAAATCGAAAGCTTTTTAACGTGTATTTTTCATACGTTCTTTTCGTCTTAATGAGTTTGAAATTTAAAACAATTTTGAGAAAATGTTTCTGTGTTTATGTTTTCTGTGTTCTATTTTCATTCTGTTTTAAATTTAAATAAAAGTAAGCCTTGAAGCCTTAAAAAGAAGCTGGAATTTATAGAATATAGAGGACGACGATTTCAATTGCGTGATTGAAATTTCTGTATCAGCTCTAGTTAAAAAAATATGACACGAGTGTTTTTTTTATAATAAAACATAATGAATTTAGAGATAATTTTAATTTATTTAATTCTTATAATGATAAAAACTTTCTCTTATATGATTTTCTTGCTAAAACTGAAGGCAGGGAGCTATTCTGAATGCTCAAACAATAGTCAGCCATCATGTGTGCGTTCCAGTAGCCCTGGTAGGGCTACTGAAACGCTCCATGGTACGGAAGTCCTGGTGGAATCGCTAACCCTCTTCTTCACTTAGGTCCCCAAGATTGGCGGGAAAATAGTCTAGGTGGTTGTGAAGAAAGTGTTACTTGATGCTCAGAAAGATGGTTCGAAAACTTTCAAACAGGTGATAAGCCACGCTCTGGGCGACCATCTTCGATCAACGACGGTACTGTCAAGATTATGTTAGAGCAAAATCTTTTTTTGACAACATCGGAGATTGCGGAAAAACTTGATTCAGCTCGACAAAACAATTCGGATCATATTGGGAAACTAGGATTGATGTGGAATAATTCGAGATGGGTGTCACATGAGTTCAGTGAGAATTTGAATGGTCGAGTCATTGTATGCACGTCTCTGCTTCCATGGAATAAAATCGTACCTTTCTTGGACCGGATGATAATTGGGGATGAAAAGATTACCTACGAAAACATCGTAAGGAAAAGGGCATATTGTGAATCCGGACAACTTGACGCCTTCCACCTTTAAACCGAAGTTGAGCCTGAGCAAGAGAATGTTGTGTATATGGTTGGACATTTAAAATTTGAAGAGGTACTGTCAGCAATTAAAAATACCACTCCAAGAAAAGAGGCCGACGATATTCAATAGGAAGGGGCATCATACTCGTTAGGAACTCGGAGAGCTAGGCTGGGAAATTCTGTCGCACTCACTGGAGCTGGCACACTCCGATTATCACTTTTTTCTGTCCTTACAACATTTTTTGCAGAGTAAAACGGCACGTGTAGTAATTATAACGCCATTCAACATTTGCGTGACAGTTTTTCGCAAATGTCTCGAGAACCAGAAGAGCTATCGCATTGACGTTCTTCGTAATCAGCGGGGCCGAATATAGAAAGTAGAGCCACCAAAATATCGAAAATCGACACTTTGTATTTTCCGGATTTCTAAATTTCACCGCTTGAGATAAAAAAAGAGTCGTAAAATTTTCAAACGACAATTTTTTATCCGAGCGCTACGAACTTTTCACCAGATGAAAGTACTCTTCGAGACGACTAAAGTGAGTACTAACTCGACACGATAGGACAGGCCGTTTGCGTCGTTGCACAGGAGCTGTTTCAATGCAACGACAATAGTAGCAGAAATTAAGCCCTGAAGATAAGGATGTAAGTGAAGACGAAACGTTGGGAGTACCAGTAGTGAAGACGCTATTACAACTTGGAAACCAACATGAAGTAAAAAATAAACATTTATTATACATTTCAAAATAATACGCGCTTCGACAAAATCAAACGTGCATGTGAATTTGATTGGCGGTTGATTTTGGAGTGGGTAAAACTAGAAAAGAAAAAACACGATAGAAAAGAGCTGTTAAGATTTAAGATTTTCAGATCTACTGTGGTCTTCATCTCTCTCTCTCTCTCTGGACAGAAGACCTTAGCTTGATCTCTTTCAGTTCTTACATTAATGAGCTCTGAAGATGAAGATGTAGTTGAAGATGAAATATTAGCAATACCAATACAGAGGACGCTATTACAACACGGAAGTTAACATGAAATGGAGAAGAAACATTTATTTAAAAATTCCAAAATAATACACGTGCCTTAACTAAATGAAATGTGCTGATGAATTTGACTGACGGTCGATTTTGGGGTGGGTAAAACTAGTAGATATATTAACAGAAAAGATTTAAGATCTATTGTTGTCTTCGGCTCTCTTCCTCTCTGGAGACAAGACCTTGGCTTGATCTCTTAGGGTTTTTGTATTAATAAACAAGTCCAATTCTTGAAGAAATAATACCTCCCTCTATCGTTCAAACATGTAATTGTTCTAAAGAACAAAGTTTGTGTTCGTCGAATCTACTACATATGGACAGAACACTTTTACACTTGGCATACGCTATTTGGTGAATGTCTGAGAATAATTCAAATATTAATAAGATCCTGTTTACAACGCGTTTCGAATATATCAATTCCCATCAGGCAAACTGTGATCTTATTAATGAACTTAGTCTCTGTGTGCTATTGTATGGCATTGCATCAATACTTGTCGCAAAAATTGGCATAGAATGTTTTAAAACTTTCTTTGGAAATTAAAAAAAAAGCACGTTACAAAATTATTATTTGTTAATTCGTAAATTAAAGTTTTTTCCTATATTTTCAGTGCGTAAATAAAAAAGGAGTTACGACTTGTAAAATACGATGTGCTTTAAAAGTGTTTACATTTTGGTAAATTAATTAAATAAGTGAATACGTAAACCTTCCATTAAATAAATTGACAAAAACTATGGAAAGCCGAAATGAAATAAAATTGGTTTTCTAATAAATTCAATTAAAAAAATGCATCATTTTCGTACTGCCTTGGCCAATATACTACGAGGGTAGTCGTTTATATTTCGAGAACTGGCAACACGTGTTGCTTCCGATCTAATGTTTGCCTCTTGAGTTTTATCATTTTTGGCAATATATTTACCTTGACAGTTTTATTATCCGGTCGCTATTTCTATTGTTGACAGTAACTTGAAAATTTTACGTCAGCGAAAAAATGGAATTAACTCGCTAAACATTTTCGTGCAACTATTTTTTATAACTTTCGGGGTGGATTAGTTCAACAAGAATGCATCGACGAGCTGAACTTTAGATGGTGATGAAGCACCATCGAAAACTACAGTATATCGTTGGTAGAGTGAATTCAAATTTGAACGGCGTTCTTTGGACGATGAATTTCATGAAGGTGGTCCCGCAAATGTTATTGTGTCGGAAAACATTAATGCAGTGTCTGAATTGATAATGCAAGACCGTCATATAACATACCGTGAGATCGAAGCATCTCTAGGTATTAGTAACACCAGCGTGCATAAGATCCTGCATGAACATTTAATATATAGTTGGCTACCACATAAATTTGACAACTGCTCAAAAAAGGACCCGCGTCGATTGATGCCAAGAAATTCATAAAAAATACAATGGCGGTGCTTCAAAGAACATTTATAAAGTCGTCACAGGTAATGAATCTTGGATCTATACGTATGAGTCCGATAGTAAACAGCAGTCGACTGTGTGGGTATTCCAAGATGAGCCAAAACCAACAAAAGTTGTTCGCGCTCAAAGCACATCAAAACAAATGGTCACCTGTCTTTTCGAAAAAACCGGTTGCAACCGCGCCTTTAGAGAGTTGTAGAACTGTCAATTCCGAATGGTACACAACTAATTGTTTGCCAAAAGTTTTTGAAGAAATTAGGAAAACAATCCGAAAACGACGTTCGGTTCAAACAATTAAATATTTAATCGGGCAAAACATTGAATTGATGAACCATCCGCCGAACAGTCCTGATCTAGCACCCTGTGGTTTCTTTTTGTCCCCACACGCGAAGAATAAACTTCGTAGTCAACGGGTTTCTACGCCGGAAGAGGTAGTTGAGGCATTCAAAATTCATATTTTGGTGATACCGCCTTCACAGTGGCAGCAGTGTTTTTCAGAGTGGTTTAAACGAATGCAAAAGTGCATTGATTTTCAAGGAGAATATTTTGAAAAGGAATAAAACTACTTTTGATAATAAAAAATTCTTTTTTTGTTTGCTATTCCCGAAATATGAACAGCTATTCTCATACAATAATATTTATACAAAAAGTTGCTAATTTCATGTATTTCTAAAAACAAGTATGAAGTGACTTATTGATATATCTTATTATTTATTATTTAATTATAGAGGGGAAGGAGCCAGCCTGTTGCTCATAAATATTTTTAAGAAGTGAAACATCTTACTATTAAGATAATTTATTTTATTTTTTTATTTACAATAGATGAATTTAAATAAATTTTATGTACAGGTAAATAAACAATTATAATCATTTTAACCAAAGAAGAAACGTAATATACATTTATACACATATTACAATTTGTCGTTTATACATATTATGCACAGAAAATAAATCTGAAATAATAATAAAAAAAAACAAGTAGATAGATACATATATAAAAAAATAATATAAAAAACAAATAATATACATCAGTCTTGTTCAAAAATATTTACAAAACAATTTGCACTTATCAGGTGACGAATTTTCGCGGAATTTTTTGCCAAGCGTAACAGTGTTAACAACAATTTTTCAATGATTTTTTTCGAGCAAAAAATTTTGCGAAAATCGCACCGAAAATTGATTTTTGAATTATTTACGTTTAACGTTATTATCACTGGGGTATGTTTAAAATGGGGCCGTGGGCACTTGGAAAGCCACCGAAATGCGGGGGTCTGTGGGCCATCGCCGCCAGAAACGGTGAAATTATGGGACCGGGTCCGCCTGGAAACAGGCCGAAAGTGGGCGGAAGAAGTGGTCTAGCTGACAACCTCAATTTTTCTAATTCCGCCTCCTGTAATCGTTTCGCTTTTGCTCTGCGGTTTTGAAACCATATTTTTACCTGTAATGAAAGAGATTCGTCTTATAATAAGCAACAAATTTGATTGAATTTCAACATGATAAACTTCGTACACGGTACAACAACGCGTTCAAATTGTTGAATTATTTTATGAAAATCAGCGTTCTGTGAAAAGAGTTTTTATAAAATTACTTGAATTTTATGGTTTACATAATCAACCATCTGAAAGCACTATTGGTCGAATTATTAAAAAATTTCAAGAGACCGGTTCCGTGGAAGATCAAAAAAGTGAAAAATATAGTCGTAGTGATCGTTCAAAAGAAAATATTGGTTCGGTTCGTGAAAGTGTTGCTGAAGATCCTGAAATGTCCATTAGACGACGTTCATAACAACTTGGACTTAGTGGATCAACAACATGGCGCATTTTATACAAGGATTTAGTTCTGAAGGCATATAAGGTTCAAATAACACAGGAATTGAAGCCATTCGATCATTTAAAACGTCGTTCATTTGTCAATTTCATCAATGAACAACCAGAATGTTAAAAGGAATAATTCTATTATTTTTCAAAAGTTTTTACTCGCAATTGGTTCAGTAACACATCGTTAAACTGTGGCAATCATGTAATGGGATATTCGGTACTTACAGTTCATATCCAGGAATTTATAATTTAAAAAAGGAGATACTTTACTAACCTGTGTTTCTGTCAGTCTCAGAGAACTGGAGAATTCCGCCCTCTCCGCTATACTCAGATACTGCTTGTCCCTAAATTTCTTTTCTAAGGCCAATAGTTGCTGCGTC
Organism: Dermolepida albohirtum; assembly: GCA_031893035.1. NCBI lineage: Eukaryota > Metazoa > Arthropoda > Insecta > Coleoptera > Scarabaeidae > Dermolepida > Dermolepida albohirtum. The sequence continues at coordinate 124,163 of JAVIWB010000249.1, read as the reverse complement.
GTAAACGGCGTGCGGGGTTTCCTATTAGGTTTGTGTTTTCTAAGTGCACACCTGACAATCGGCGGGCCAGTATTTTGTGGTAGATTTGACAAACTCGCTGAAACAAAGACAAAAAACAATTAATATGTTTCCTTACTGGGTCAAGCGCGATTGTAAAAATCATATAAAGAGTGTACAACACCGAAATTAGAAAAAGAACGTGGCAAAAGTGCAATTTGTGTTTGACCTACTATTCATGATAATCGCCTGTGATTTCTACTCGATAAGCGACAGCTTCATGACTTCTGTAATAAATACAATCCCAACTGGAAACTACAATCGCAGGGAGTGTTACAGAGTCATGTGCTAACAGTACGAAACGACATCGAAAACATGATCGAAGTTGTAGTAAAAGATAAAGAGTTGTGGTTATGGTTCTTTCTTGAATATTATGAAGCGCTTAATCACTGAAGGTTGATATATAACCCCTATCAGCCAAAACGCACACAGTGTGCGTTTTGGCTTTCAACGGTACAGATCGTAAGCGGCATTTGTTTCGTACGGATATTTTTGCCGTAGTTTTCCAGGTGCGATACTGTTTAATTATCTGCTGATGACGACAACTTAGTTGTCGAAATACGTATACAGAATACGAAAATTAGTGTGAAAAGAGGTTGTATATTAACCGTCAGTCATTAAATATTAATCAACCATAGGCTCCATCAAAATTACCATTATAGAGCGTGTTCTAGATCTTGTTAAAGCGACATTTCCTATTATATTAGCTAGTAGAAGATTATAAAAGTGCACTGGCGAAGCACAATTATGAAGGTAGTATTGGATACGTCAAAAAAAATTCAACTTTCAACTGAACAATTGTTGTTAGTGAGTGATGGTGCAGCGACAATGTGGAGTATAATTCTCTTAGCGACAAGTGTGAGGGACTTTTACATGTGACGTGTAAAGTTTATGCTTTCTTTACACCTTCTAGTACAAAGTATTCGACAATGTTATCCAGAAGTGGATGCATTAATTTCAAATACCAAAAGAGTGCTTTTGAAATCACCCAAACGAATTCGAGAATTTCATAAACGCTGGCCCGATATTCCCGAGCCACCAGAGCCACTTCTCACACGTTGGGGTACATGATTGAAAAAACCCTCTTTCAATCATGTACCCCAACTATTATTTCGAAAATTTCGAACAAATAAAGTCTGTGGTTTTACGATTCAAACCTAACGAAGTTGCTGCCATTGAGCAAAGCTATAAAAGAATCGAAAATACCGTTGAAACCGATTTAAAACAAATTCGCGACAACTATAAAGGTTTATTTGACTCAGTAGAAAAAGTCTCACTCGGTTGTTATTAATGGAGTCAATGCAAATTGTGAACGATGTATAATAACTGCTATCTGCTATGTGTGTTGTAGAAAAGTTCGAGAGTGTAATAAACAAAGATATCGATTTTACCAGAGTAAGACAAATTTGTAATTGTGCGTGTATAGATTCGTTATCTATTTCCAAAGATTATTTTATTATGCGTGTATGACATCCGTAGATATCGAGCGGTCATTTCCTAAATATAAAAACATCTTTTCAGCACGGAATACGTTTCTCTCCGAAACAAATATGGAAACTTTACGTCATGCTGCAGACATTTTCTCAGTCTTATTCATTTCACGTTACGCAACATCAGCTGTGAATAACGTGTGTTATTTATAAAAATAAGTAATATAATGGGTGTGCAACTTAATTCGGTTACCTTTTTTGGAAAAAAATGCCTTTATTTTATAATCAAAATGAACACATTATTCAAAGTATTGTCCATCGGAAGCTACAACTTTTCCCCACCTTTCGGGCAATTGATGGATTCCTTCCCAAAAGAACCGTTCATCCTTTGAGACTAAGAACGAACTAAACCAATTTTGGATTCCTTCAACTGAAGTGAAGCGTACTCCAATAAGGGCATTCTGCATCGATCAAAATAAATAGTAGTCAGAAGGGGCAACGTCTAGGCTATAAGGCGGGTGAGGTAAAACTTCCCAGCCGCTGTTTTCCAAATATCAGGTTGTTATAAATGTAATGTCCGTTTTTTCCTTCAATCTGAACTGAATCGCACCTGTGTGAAGACGTGTATGTTTTTGGTGAAAATTATTATTGTATTTGTAGAAAAGGGTATTTATTTTGAAGTGTGTACCTGTTTCATTTCTTGGAAAGATTAATACACCTGTCCTTGTCTCGCCTATGGAAATGCTGTCGGCAAGAGATATTCGGGCAATTTACCTCTTTCAATTTAAAAAGGGATTAAATGCAGCTGCAGCAACGCGAGAAATTAATCAGACGTTCGGTGAAACCACGTGTAATGAACGCACATTACGGCGATGGTTTAAAAAATTCAGCGAGGGAAATTTTGATTTGGAAGATGAGCCTCGTTAATGACGACGAGCTGCGTGTAGAAGTTGAAAGTAATCCGTCGACAACAGTGCGTAGCCTTGCAGAAACATTTCAAGTGTCCATTGCCACCATTAGTCGTCACCTTTCTTTGATTGGCAAAGTGAAGAAACTAGATCGATGGGTGCCGCACCAATTAACGGAGCCAATAAGCTCCGTCGATTAGAGGTGGCTACCTCTTTGGCTAATCGACAGAAAGTTGAACCGTTTCTTCATCGAGTGGTAACGTGTGACGAAAAGTGGATACTTTATGATAATCGGAGACGGTCAGGACAATGATTAGATCGAGGTGAAGCACCAAGACAGCATGCACGAGCATCACTTCACCCGCGAAAGATTATGGTGACTGTATGCTGGACCAGTAAGGTTATTATTCACTATTCATTTTTGCAACCTGGTGAAACCATCACGGCAGCGTCCTATTGTGCATGAACATGCGAACATGAAAAATTGAGCCGCTTGCAGCCCTCACTAGTCAATGGCCATGGACCCATACTTCTTCATGATAATGCAAGACCTCATGTTGCACGACAGACAATCCAAAAACTTTCGGAATTTGGTTACGAAATTCTCCCTCGCCCAGCTTATTCACCTGACCTTTCGCCAACTGATTTTCATTTTTTCCGAAGTTTAGACAATCATAAAATAGGGACTTCCCTGACCGGGAGTCTGTAATAGCAGTGTTTGAGCAATATGTGAGCCGTCAAAACCTGGATTTCTTTTCAAAGGGAATTTTTCAGCTTCCAGGCCGTTGGCAACAAACTATTGATGCGAATGGAGACTATTTTGCAGAATAAATATTTATATTTTTTTAAATTTAGACTTTTTTTATTCCTTACAAAATCGGACATTTCACATGTAACAACCTGATACATTGGTGTTATCGCCTCACAGGTTCAGGATCACTGTTTTAATATTATGCTTCTATTATTAAAACATACATAAAGAAAAACTGTTCTCATTATTTAAAGAAAGGTGAAAGAAAAAACAATTTGTAATTACCAGCTTATATAAAGTTTAAATAATACAAAGTGTTTAACTCTTAGAGAACAAAACTTATTAATACTGTTACTATCATTAGCCCACTTTTCATATCATAAAGCGAACAAACATCTCAATCATATAAATTTTATTCGCATAGACATACTTAATTGATAATTATTACAAGTAAAATACAAGTCTTTATTGCATTTCACCTTCCTTTATATGAACGGTAGCATATTATTAGATATAAATAAATTAATGAAATTGTTTTTTTCTGCACGTTCGCGTAGATATTTAAGTTTAGAACTGAGCCGTATTATATAAAATAATTATAGATTATTTATTGCAAATTAGCCATAAACATTGACATCAATATATTACGCGCAGCTGCGCTGTATGCGTTTCATTTTAATAAACTATCTAAATTGACGTGTTTGCGTTTGTTTCGCGGAGTTATAGAACGGACTGGCGATGTACAAATATAATACTTACGAGGGTAGTTTGACAAGTAGTGAGAATGCAAAAGAAAAACGAATTTTTTAAATACAAAATAATTTTTATTTTTCGATATATTCTCCTAAAAGAACAATACATTTATTCCAACGGTGCTCCAATGCCCTTATGCCATCTCTAAAATGCGATTCCGGAAGGTTTGCAAAATACTCATTTACGAAGATGATAAGTTCGTCGTTAGACGAAAATTTCTTTCCACCTAGTGCCGTTTTCAATTTTGGAAAGAGGTGGAAGTCGGAAGGGGCTAGATCCGGCGAATAAGGCGCATGCAGTACTAATTGGAAATGCAACTCCTGGATTTTGGAAATCGCAACTGTGCTGGTATGCGAGGGAACGTTGTCTTGGTGAAACAGAATCTTTTTCTTTGTCATTCTTGGCCGTTTAGCACGAATTTCAACATTTAATTTTTGTAGAAGTTCTGCATAATATTGTCCGTTTATTGTGGCAGCTTTCTGAAGGTACTCAATGAGCAAAATGCCCTTTGAATCCCAAAAAAGTGATGCCGTCACCTTGTTTGCCGATAAAGTGGTTTTCGCTTTCTTTTGAGGTGCAGAACCACGTTCTAACCATTGTTTCGACTGTTGTTTAGTTTCGGATGTACTGTAGTGTATCCAAGTTTCATCGCAAGTAACAAATCGCCTACAAAAATCAATCGGATTCCGCTTATAAAGGTCCAAACACTCATTGGAAATGCGCAAACGAGTGAACTTTTGATCAGTCGTAAGCAATCGCGGCACCCATCTTGCTGAAAGCTTGGAAAGGCCCAATTTTTTCGTTAAAATGTGGTGTACGCGTTCTGTTAAAATGTTTACCATGTTTGCTATCTCTCTCACTTTGAGTCGTCGATCTTGCGTAATAATATTATGGATTTTTATAATCATTTCCTTAGAAGTCACGATTTTGGGTGCTCCAGAGCTCACTTCATCAACACAGCTTGTTCTACCACGTTTAAATTCATTTACTTATTTACTTATTGTGGCGGATGATGGAGCAGATTTGCCTAATGTTTCCCGTAACTCATCTCTCTCATAACCTTAATTACGAAGCATTTAATCACCGCACGATACTCTGTTTTTTTCCATTTTAACTAAACGACGTGTTGCTTCTTTTTCAATCAGCTGTCAAAAATAAACTAATTAACCGATTTATCTAAATATCGGAATGTAAACATATAAATAGCCAACCTAAATTATAGTGCATTTGTTTTACCAATTAGAGCGCCACCTATGTGTCATTCTCACTACTTGTCAAACTATCCTCGTATTCATAATACTACGGTGGTTACAGCTTTCTTGGTATGTATATAAAACGAGATATAAATGGATAATTAAGGATTTAAGTACGGGCATTAGGTTGATTGTTGGATAGTTCAGTCCAAGCTTTTCCGGATTTTTGTTAAATTATTTATCGCAGAATCGTATTCATACTTTCATTTAGTTCTTGTACTTCTTTCTTCATTCTATCCAATTTATTGTATTTCCTATTTATTTGTACACTTTGTGGTTGAATAAAAACATCGTAAATATATCCGCAAAGATGTTTTTGGAAACTTATTGAGCGTTAACAAAGTCTCCTGTGCCATTTTAGAATGCCATAAAAACGATTTTAATATCTTAGCTAACTTTTTTGGCTTAATGCTGAAGGAATAAAAGAACTTAAATTATAATCGTGTTAAAATATGAACTTTCGAAGGTGCAAATGGACTATATCTAAAGTTCGAGTGATTTTGAGATAAAAGGTAGTGCGTTTGCATTTTGATAATTTAAAATTTTACGTAACACGAAGGTTATATACCAGATATGTATACCGGAAAGTCATTATCCGTTTTCCTAACAGATGTCGCTAGGCTTAAGTATGCAATGATATGATTTGGCACATAAGCCATTTTATTCCACTGACATCAAGCTCCAAAGACATACATGTTATATTTTGCGAAAGTAACACCGTCACCGCAACATGTCTAGTTTCGTGTCTGAAAAAACGCATTTGCGGCACGCATTACCTCTCTTATGTAATCAAAAGAAAAAAGCCGCTGAAAGTCATCGTTTGCTGGTAGAAACTCTAACCACAAAAACGTGTGATCCGTGGTCTCGACAATTCAAAAGTGGTGATATCGATAAGCAAGACAAAAAACGTTCTGGTAGATCGAAAAAGTTTGAAGATGCGAATCTACAGGAGTTATGAAGACCAAACCCAAACCCAAAAATAAGTGGCAGAAGCATTAAATGTTGCCCAAAAAACGATTAGCGACAGATTATGAGTAATGGGAAAAATCCAAAGGGTGGGAAAATGGGTGCCACATCAATTGAATGACAGGCAAATGGAAAATCGAAAAATTATCTGTGAAATGCTGCTTCAAAAGTATGATCGGAAGTCATTTCTGCATTGAATAGTGACGGGTGATGAAAAATGGATTTATTTCGAAAACCCTAATCGCAAAAAATCATGGTTAACACCAGCCCATCGACTCCAAGGTAAAATCGTTTTGGTCGCAAGACAATGCTTTGTGTTTGGTGGAATCAAAGTGGCGTGGCGTATTATGAACTGTTGAAACCTAGTGAAACACTTAATAGTGATCGCAACCGACAACAAATTATCAGTATGAACCATGCGCTGATAGAAACACGTCCAGAATAGACCCGAACACATGGTAAAGTAATTTTATAGCACGATAACGCGCCGTCTCATACAGAAAAACCGGCCAAGGAAGCGTTGAAAGCGCTTGGACAGGACATAATATGACACTCGCTGTACTCTCCAGACCTTGCCCCGTCCAACCATCACCTTTTCGCATCAGTAGGACAGGCGTTTCCAGAGCAGCACTTCGCAAATTTCAAAGAATTTAGAAAATGCCTCGATGAATGGTTTTGCTCAAAGGACAAACAGTTTTTTTGGGATGACATCCATAAATTGCCTGAAAGATATGCAAGGTGTGTAGAATCAAATGACCAATACTTTGAATAAATAAATTCTTCCATTTTCTTGAAAATTATGTAGTTTTTTACGAAAAAACCGGTATCGACTTTCCGGTACACCTCGTACGAAAGTTTTTATTTCGATAAAAATCTTATCTCCCAAAAATTGATGTTTTTGAGTAGTATATTAACATAAATATGATTTGGCATCAATATTTGCCTAATTTTTTTGAGTTAATCCTGAGAGAATATAAAAATTTGAAAAGCTAAAATACGAGCTCTCCGAAGCGTAAATGGATTATTATTGAGGTCCTTATACAAAGGTATAACTCACTTTTAAGTGAACTTATGAATTTATGAACTTTTTATTTATGAACTTTTTTGCACAATATATAATGCTTCTGTCTAGTTTTCTTTTTTCCACGACGGTTTTCTTTGACTTTTCTCCAGTTATTAGTGTTTGCAATCATTTTCGATGAACATGAGAGCGTTTTTTGTATAAACTTGTAGCTTTCGTCTCTATTAAGTAGATCGGGTATAATTGCTTTTTTGTGTTTCCGACTAACAATGTTTTGCTCAGCCCATATTACAACAGAAATGCATGATTAAAAAAACGTTGAATTAGAACTTACGTCTGCGTTTAGTGGTGCCAGGTATGGTACTGCTATTTTAATGCACAGGCAATTAACAGCGCATGAAACTAGAAATCACTAATTAGTTGTTACAATTTATTATATAAGGTTTTCCAATAGGGATGATATGATTTTGAAGTGACATTTCGGCCATTTGTAATATGTCATGATCTGTCATTTGTTTCTCATTGTATTCAGTAGTGTTTACAATTTCTTCATGGAGAGATATACGCAAGAATAACGTTTACAAATTATTCGGTTTTATTATCAAAATAATCGTTCTCCAATTGCAACTTTTTGTGCGCTTTTGCCATTTCATGGTCGTAATAATCGTCCAAGTGTGCTCGCTATTCGTTGAATTGTTAAAAATTTTGAGGTTATATTTTCTTTACATAATTTTCAAGTGCCAATAAGACAAAGAACCGCTCGAAGTAATGCAAATATTGCTGCCGTTCAGGTAAGTGTTACTGAAGATCGTAATTTGTCGATTCCAAGACGTTCTCAACAATTGCGACTGTCTCAAACCACAACCTGGCAGATTTTGAGAAGGGATTTTGGTTTGCATCCCTATAAAATTGTTCTCACTCAAGAACTGAAGCCATTGGACCACCGTAAACGTCGTGAATTTGCTGATTTTGCCTTGGAAAAACTTGAAAACGATAACGATTTTTTTAAGAAAATCATCTTCTCTGATGAGGCTCACTTTCATCTGGATGGTGTGGTAAATAAACAAAACTGTCGATTCTGGTGCGAAGAAAATCCACAAATTATTTATGAAAAACCATTACATTCATCTAAATTGACAGTTTGGTGTGGTTTTTGGTATGATGGAATCATCGGTCCGTGCTTCTTTCAAAATGAAGCTGGTAACACCGTTACTGTCAATGGAGAGCGGTATAGATTGATGATAACCAATTTTATATGTCCGACATTGGAAGAAGTTGATCTTGACAACATTTGGTTCCAACAAGACGGCGCTACGTGCCACACAGCAAATGCAACAATAGAATTATTGCGAGAAAAGTTTGGAGATTCGATTATTTCAAGAAATTGTGATATTGAATGGCCTCTAAGAAATTGTGATTTAACACCATTAGACTATTTCTTGTGGGGTTATTTGAAGTCATTGGTCTATCGAAATAAACCAGACTCTCTTCAAGCTTTACAAGTCAATATTGAACGCGCCATTCATGACATACGACTAGATTTAGTGGAAAAAGTGCTCGAAAATTGTGTTCATCGAATTCGTTTCTGCAGAAGAAGTCGTGGAGGCCATTTGAATGACGTTTTATTTAGAACTTAATTGTATTTCGCATTAAATAAAAAACTGTTGAATTTTCTTAACAATAAGTGTGTTTTTTTTAAAGAAATCATATCACTCTTATTGGAAAACCTTGTATTTATTCGACGTGTCGAAACACCACGTAACTGTATGTAACATAAATAGACATTAATAAATACTAACAAAATGGAAACTATGCCAATGATTATACACTAAACGACTTGTGAGGTAAATTATTATTCTTCAACTAGGTGTGAGAAATGCGGACATAATTTGATCCAAAGATGCGTTAGTTTTAATCAAATTCATTGCCGAAATTTTCAGAGTTTTGGTACCGAAATAGTGAAGATTTATTCTCTTATGTTAATTTTAATTTTGTCATACAATACTGATATTTGTTGTAAATAAATATGGAAACTTCTGAACAGATGCAGAAAATTTTTCATTAATTTTTCCGGAATTAATGCAACGATAGAATAGTGGGAAATATTAAATTTCATCATGAATCCGTTTATTTGAACATCAACACATAGCGGTCAGAGAACACCGACAAATAGTTAAAAAAGTGTTACAGTTAAGTCCAGATTTTTAAGTTAAATTTTTATTAAGACTGTGGTTGATTAAATTAAACAATTAAGGTTAATATAACCCCTTTGCATAATAATTTTTCGAAAGCCAAACACATGCCAGTGTGTCTGGCTTCGACGATGGAAGTCTATGGACTTTGTCTTTGTGTGGTTTTTGTCGTGGTTCCAGGGGCGACACTGTAACTAATTATCTGCTGATGATGACAACTAAGTTGTCGAAATACGAATACAGAATACGAAAATTATTGTGGAAAGGGGCTATATTAACCTTAATTGATTAATACACATTTTTAATTGTATAAATGCAATCATAACCACAAAAAGGTCCTGAATTTCAACTTTTGTTAAATATTTTTAGGTCGAGCCGTCACATCAAACTGGAGAGAGCTCTTGTATGTTTCGTTCAAGAGTTTGTTTACGTTTTCGACCTTATATATTATAAATATATGGAAATTTTGTGATATATTTGGAAAGAGTGTATAAATATAGGTAAAAAGTGTATTTATACTTATATTTTTACTATACTTGAACAGTTAGGAATATTGTTATGCTAGTTAATATTGAATCACTACTGTTTATATTACAATTTTGTATATATACTAATATTAATTTCTATTTTTTTAATTTAAAATGTAGTTTATATCAATGTATATTTTATATTACTTTATATCTAGAAATCAATTCATTTATTAGTATATCATCATGGGTTTCTTGCAGATTTCGAGATTTCGCATATTTTAATTCGTTGAATTCACCTAAAATATATAATTTTTTCTAAAATTATTTTATCGTCAAATTCAAACCTACATTTTATTACAAGCTGAGATTATGCATTGAAAATATTGTATTGTAATTTTTCATGTTTTTATATTCAATAGTTTTATCACCCTGTTAAGTACAGTTGTTCGAATACTTGATTCCTGACTTGATCCAAATTATAAATATTAAAAATTCATTTTAATTGCACATGGTCATGAAACAACTCAAATATACAAACAGCTGGATTTTTTCATCGATTACGAAGTGACGTCTGGTATGATGCAAATGCCTAAGTATCATCATACCAGAAGTCACTTCACATCACAATTTAGGAAACCGTGCCTTAACAATAACCAATTGTAAAGACCTTTAAGTTTTTTATATATGCAAAGTTTCCTTCAGGCAGGTAATTGAGAAGATGATGGGCATATCATCAAATGTTATATTAAATATTATTGAACAGTTTCCTTCAGGCTGGTAATTGAGAAGATGATGTCAAATGTTATATTAAATATTATCCAAATAAATTCACGCTGTATGTTAAATTATTACTGGATCCTATAGCATATTTCATTTCGTTAATGTAATTTAAAAAAAGTTTCAACGGTATCTTTTTTATTTTTTTTAAGTTAACGTCAGTTTAGAATTCTTGATGAAATGGAATTCAAGAGGAAGAATAAGGCTTAAACTACTACATTACTATATTTACACAAAAACATATATTTATATATATTAATTATGAAATCGTATTATCAGAATAGTTATCTTATAAAATTAATTCCAAATGTTATTTTATTATGGAATATTATATGTATATATTATATTATATACCGTGAATATATTTTATAATGCAACATGCACATACATACATACATAACGTAATAATGAAATGACAGCAATGTATTTTAGCGTGTATTTTATTTTGCAACATAGGATGTGAAATACAGTAGTTGAACAAAATTTAAAAACTAATTTAACAAATTTTCAAAAATGTCACCATTGACGGCCAGACATTATCCTAAGCGATTGTAGAATTCATTTATTGTATTTTGTATCTGCTCTGGAGTTATTTCTCTTGCAGCAACTCGTATTCTATTTTTTAATTGGTCAATATTGTTTAGAGGTTCTCCATGAAAAACTTTATTTCTGATACATGACCAAAGAAAGAAATCGTTTGGAGACAGGTCTGGTGACCTTGCGGACCATTCTACTTCTCCTCCACGGCCTATCCAACGGTTTGGAAATCTTTGGTTGAAAAATGTTCTAACCATATGAGAATTATGTGCCGGCGCGCCATCATGCTGGTACCAAATCTCACCATCAATATTTAAAGCGTGGAGGGCTGGCATAACTCTGTACTCAACTACTACGACTTAAAATGTTCTCGTTTTAGTAGTTTATGCACGGAAGATTTGCTTACATTTGTAGTTTGTGCTAAAGCTCTTGTGGAGAGCATATTATTATTTTCGATTGTTTGTAGAATTTCATCTCTTTTGGCGTCAGTAATAACATATAGCTTGGCCTATTCTTCTTTTTATGATTAGGAACTCTGCATCCATTATTTTTATACTTCTGTGAAAACTACTTGATTGTAGTTGGAAACCACGGTTTTTCACGGTCAGGATATGTAATTTGAAAAAAATCTGCGACTCTCCTTCGAAACAAATCTGCATATTCTCCTAAACTCATATTCGAGCGCCATACCAGTTCACTAATAACAGTTTTTCTTCTACACTATATATTCAAAAATAGAGTAACTTATTTTGACATCCTATGTTGCAAAATAAAATACACGCTAAAATACATTGCTGTCATTTCATTATTACGTTACTCTATTAACTAGTGTATGTATGTGCATGTTGCATTATATATATATATATATATATATATATATATATATAATAAAATCAAAGAAAAGAATGAACCGTATTTTGCGGGCCTATCTTTTACAAAGCAAGCCATAGAAGATACTACGAGCATTTATACGAATTTTAATATTTTGTAAATATTTAATCATATTAATTTACGTATTTAATATACAAAAAATGTATATACACACGTATGTGTTTACCAAAGCGACATTAACAATTTATGGAAGAACATACAATAATTTCGTCGTTTGAAATACTTTTTATTCAAGTTGGAATTGTTGTAGGAAGTTACCAATATATTTGAAGTTTCTTTAAAGTAGGTGTACGTATTTTTCTAGAAAACTCGTTTTAAAAATAAATAGATAAAAATAAATCTGAACAGATCTGATAGAAAAAAAGAACTATTTATATGTAAAATGAATATTTTAACAAGGGGATATTCTATCTTGTTAGAACGAAAAATGTCTTCCCTTATGAATATGTCGTATATATCAAATATAGAGCTGGTCGCAATACATTACCTTGCGGAACGCCAGATAAGATAGGGTATAAATTTAAATATATTTTATTTTGTTTTAAAAAAAGGGTTGATCAATTAGAAGATTTTAAAAGTACATAGTGGTAGTGGGATTGTAAGTTGCACTTTGTGGAAAAATGATGTTACATCTTATCAAAGACCTGAGGAATATCCAAAAAGTTGCAGAGTGTTAGCTTAGCTTCAAAATTTGTACTTATAATTTTTTGGGGAGCTCTTATCAGTAATTTAAAATCTGTCTTTGTAGTTCAAAAGGGAGCAGTACGAATACTGAATAATATGAGACACAGAGATAGTTGCAGGGGTGCTTTCAAACGAGAAAATATGCTAACAACTGTAGCAGTGTATATATATGAATGTATTAAATTTTTCTGGGCTCATCCAGAAATATTTAAATCCAGAACTGTAACATTAACTTACAATACCAGGCACAGCCCAAAATATTTATATCCTCTACATAGACTGTCGTTATATCAACGTGGAGCATACTACTCTTGCATGAAATTATTTAACGAATTGCCCAGGGAAATAAAATTTTTGGAAAATTACAGTGCAATGAAAGATAAATTGTATAAATTACTTTGCAGTATAGAACCATACTGCCAGAGGAATATGTTATTACAAATATTTAATGGTACAGTAGATCTAGAAATGCTTAGTTACTTTTTTTTTGACTTATTTTCGTGTACTGACTTTAGAATTTAAAAGATTGTGTTGTTAGTTCACTGAAAATTAAATAAATGACTATGACTATGACTATCTTGTTGAAAACCCTGTGTATTTACGAAGCTCGAATAGTTGTTCAGAAATGTTTCTTTCTTCTACAGTGTTCATTAGTTAGTCTTTTGCATAGATCTTTTCAAATACTTCTGATAACATTGGTAAGATGTATTAGTCTATAAGATGAGGTTGCTTTGAGATTTTTGTCAGGTTTTAAGATCATTATGTTCTGGACTAGTTTCTAGATATTCGCGAAATAATTGAGACGAAGCATGGAATTGTAAATGAAGGTAATTAGTTTATAGACTTTTCTGATAATTTGCAGTATTTAATCTACACAAATACAAATCTTAATCTCTAAATAATAAATAATCGAAAAATAAGTGTTATTTACATAACAAATATACAGACCGACCTAAATGAATCTGGCAGATATATTTTTATGTACATCGGAACATTTTGTAGTACCCGCTGTAAATACAAACGACTCTATGTAAATTTTATTTGGCGACGGTTTCGAATACTTTCAAGGTGCTACGTACTTAATTCTGCTGATGATGACAACTTAGTTGAACACATTCACAGAACATGGATGTGGTTGAGGTTTTTTACATTTTCTTTCATTAACTCTATGCGTTTTAAAGTTTGACATCATAAACTGAGCCTTATTTTTGACTTTAATCATAGAAAAGAAATATTTTGTAATTACACAAAGCAAAAACAAATGATTTAGATATTTACATGTTTTGTAAGAATGGGAATTCTACATACTTTGCGGTGAAGTCGATCTAAGTATGGTACCATGTCCAACCCATGGGAAAGACCAATGTGGTGGTGGTCCTTGCGACATTATCCTCGGCATCGAAGGATGCAAGGGTTGCGGAATAATAACGGTGTGCGAAGAATTCGGGCTAAGGCTTTCTCTGCTTTCGATATCGTCGGTGTCTTCGTCTACGGTGATATTCTCATCTTCGTCATCGTCGTCGCACAAACTAGTGTCTGACATTTTCAACCTATCATTAACGTCGCTGAGGTGTTGATCTTCGTTGTCCGCGGAAGATAATTCGTCATTTCTTTCGTATTTGGGCGACGACGAAGACTTCGTCGACAACAGAGATTCCACACTGAAAGATATTTTCGTTTTCAAGTTCAGTTCGGATTTTGTATCTTCCATTTCTTTATCGTTTCGCTCGGAACTTAAAACACATGCGTTTATTTACGATATTTTGAGTTTTCGTTCGCGACGTGTTGGATATTAATCACCGAACACTTAAAATTTGATTAGTTTTACACTAAATGATCGAAAAACACTCACATACCGAGTGATTTCGTTATAAAAAAAATCATATGGGTAGTGTTAAATGCGCGCGTGTATGTATGTATGTGTGCCACTTTTTTTTTTGTTCTGGGTTGTAAACGTTACGTTAGCTTTCGTTGGTAGTACGAGACTGATATGCTCGGAACCAGATCCAAGTTACCATGCCTTTAGGAGGGCGTTACGATCCTATCTAAGCCCCGCCTCCCATTTATTACTTTAATACGGCGTGACATTACCTTCATCTCTTTGAAAATATCCCTACACTCTCTCACGGAGAACTGTATGGTTTGCGTGTGTTTTTTTTTCCTACCGTGCCATCTCCCACCATTTCCGTTGTATGTATATGTTACACGGCATAAGAGTGGCGCGCGAAGAACCTAATACTAATTGGTATCTTTAATAATAACAATTGTAATTTGCTAGAATCTTTCTTTACTTGAAAACGACGAACAAGAAGAGTAGAAAAACGAGTTGATAACCGCAGAACAGCTACTGTTGCAGTAAAAGCAGCACGTTGATAATAATGTCGTAGTCGACTATGGAATGCCGCTAAAACTTTCTGGAATTGCATTTAATTCTTGTGCTGACGTTTATATTTTCTTCTTTTTTTTCCTCCCTTTTCATGATATCGATGGCGTATCGATTCCGTACATTTTACTTTATGTGTTGACCATTTAAGACGTTTTATTATTCCTGGATTTGTATTTTATCGAAAATTTGTAATTAAATTTAATTTATGATTTCCTTTATTTACAAAGGGTACTAGGAAAGTTTTGCAATACAGCTTTGTTTATTTAATTTTTTCAAAGTAATTTCTTCTACACTCAATACACCTCTCCATCCTCCGAAACCAATCTTTAAACCAGTTCTGCCAAGTTTCACTAGGGAGCTTGTCCCAAGCCCGCAGAAGGTCCTCATCACTGGAAAACCGCTTCCCTTTTAGCTTCATTTTCACATGCGGGAACAGTGCAAAGTCGCAGTTAGCAAGATCTGGACTGTAGGGAGGGTGCTCGATAAGTTTCAATCCTGTCGTGGTCAAATATTCGGTGCAGGCTTTGGTACGGTAAGCTGGAGCATTATCGTGATGGAGGAACCAGGTGTCCATTCTTGACTTTGGCCGCAGGTTCTTCATAGATCCAATGACATTAGGCAGGCAGTGTTCAGTATACCACTTAGCTGTGACTGTCTTTTGTGTGTCCACAACGACGCGTTCCACAATTCCACTCGATTTGAAAAATACAGCTATCATTTTCTTCTTTACAGAGCGGGATTTTCTGACAACTACGAGTGTGTCCTCATCATCAAAGACCCAAACTTTGTTTCGAGCTTTGATCGGCACATCGTAATAGTACAGACAAGTCTCGCCACCTGTCACGATGTTGTTCACATACCGAGAGGACAATCTCGGCAGGCACTGTTCAGTATACTACTTAGCTGTGACTGTTTTGTGTGTGTCCAAAACGACGCGTTCCACAATTACACTCAATTTGAAAGATACAGCTATCATTTTCTTCTTTATAGAGCCGTATTTTCTGACAACTACGTGTGTGTCCTCATCATCAAAGACCCAAACTTTGTTTTGAGCTTTGGTCGGCACATAGTACAGCTAAGTCTCGTCACCTGTCACGATGTTGTTCGCATACCGAGATTGTCCCTTATTAAACTTTTTTAGCATCTCTCGGCACTAAGTCACAGGTCGTGTCATCTGCTCTTCAGTCAGTCGATGCGGCACTCAGAGATAACAAAGTTTCTTCACGCGCAAATGATCATGCAGACTCGAACGAATTGCTGGTACATTTAGGCCTGAAGCGCCCTCTATCTGTTGGTAGGTTACTCGCTTCTCCTCGCCAAACATTTTCCTCAGAGCAGTAACGTTTTCCTCCGTAACTGACGTTCGTGGCCTTCCCGGCCTCTCAGCATCCTCCACAGTTAAATTTCCGCTTTGGAATTTTCTATACCACCTGAATATCGTTGTGCGATGTGGACAAACATCACCTAGTGCAAGTGTCATTTCTTCGAAGCACTGGTCTATGTTTAAACCACGCACGAAATTTTAACGCAAAACTGCCCTTATTGCATTTCGTGACCACGACGCCATCGCAAGCATTTTACACTTTCACTGCTGATGAATAACTGCGCCCATCGTCATGGCGCCGCGGCTACTATGCGCGTATGAACATGTCTCAACATGCAGCTTCCTACGACTCATTGTTGCGTCACATTGCAAAACTTTCCTAGTACCCTTTGTATTACCAATTTGTGCCATAAAAGAAACAAAATATAAATAAATAATAATTTATAAAATACTAACACTTGTTAAGTTCATTTAGTGTTACTAAAAGTACAAGTGTACTTTGATCACTATTTGTTTAATAAAGAAAGAACATTTTTATCAAATCTAATTTTACTATTAATTTTGAGAAAAGAAATAATTTAATTTTGTGTCATTGTTAGCGTCTTACCCAAGAATATTTAAAAATATCACTGATTATTTGAATATCAACAGAGTAAAAATTTTATTCAGCATTCTATTCAAATTAATTTAAGCATATTAACGTTGAAACAATGCACTTGGAAAGTTCAAGAACTTTTTAGACAATGGCATTCAAAAAGACCTAATAACAAATGAAATTGCTTCCTGTAGAAATATACTTAGTAATCATCAGCTTAGGAGGGGAGATTAAAAGGTCAAATGCCAATATATATGAATAATTTCCAATATACTTATTTGAATAATTACCAATTATTATTTACATATAATGTTCAGTTTACTTCGTTTAAGGCACATTTGGTTCGAAAGGAACAATAATGTAAACGACTATTATGTATAAGTGGGATATATTAATTCGTTTCCATTGTATTTGTGATTATGAATGATGAAATAATGATCGAATTATATTTTAATTAGGTGAACGGATATTAGGTGGAAATATGCGTTGTAGCCAATACTTAATTTATAACCAACGTCGTACGATATATTAAGAATATACTCATTGTACAATAGTTGGTAAGTGTTTCCTAACCTGTGGGTCATTCCCACTCCTAGGCAGGCACGATAAAACTGAATGAGAGGTGGGAGCATATCCATATCCAAAATGTAGAAAAAAAATATGAATTTTCTTTTAGACTATTTAATTTACTGAAAGAAAAGTAATAAAATACATTTTGACATAAATTACAAACAAATTTAACAATTACCAGTGACTCCTTTGGACCTGCCTTGCAAAGTTTCTCGAAGGAAAGTTCAATCTTTGAAATTGGCAATTTGAGTTCCTTCTTTATATTTAGCTGAGATCTACGAGGGTAGTTTGAAAAGTAGTGAAAATGGAAGAGAAAAACGAATTTTTTGAATACAAAATTATTTTTATTTTCCAATATATTCTCCTAAAAGAGCAATACATTTATTCCAACGGTGCCCCAAAGCCATCTCTAAAATGCGATTTCGGAAGGCTTGCAAAATACTCATTTACGAAGATGATAAGCTCGTCGTTAGATGAAAATTTCTTTCCACCTAGTGCCGTTTTCAATTTTGGAAAATGGTGGAAGTCGGAAGGGCTAGATCCGGCGAATAAGGCGCATGCGGTACTAATTGGAAATGCAACTCGTGGATTTTGGACATCGCAACTGTGCTGGTATGCGAGGGAGTGTTGTCTTGGTGAAACAGAATCTTTTTCTATGCCATTCCTGGCCGTCTAGCACGAATCTCAACATTTAATTTTTATAGAAGTTCTGCATAATATTGTCTTTATCGTGGCATCTTTCTGAAGGTAATCAATGAGCAAAACGCCCTTTGAATCACAAAAAATTGATGCATCACCTTGTTTGCCGATAAAGTGGTTTTCGCTTTCTTTGGAGGTGCACAACCACGTTCTAACCATTGTTTCGACTGCTGCTTGGTTTTGGGTGTACTGTAGTGTATTCAAGTTTCATCGCAAGTAACAAATCGCCTACAAAAATCAACCGGATTCCGCTTATAAAGGTCCAAATACTCATTGGAAATGCGCAAACGAGTGAACTTTTGATCAGTCGTAAACAATCACGGCACCCATCTTGCCGAAAGCTTGGAAAGGCCCA
This sequence comes from Dermolepida albohirtum, assembly GCA_031893035.1. Classification (NCBI taxonomy): domain Eukaryota; kingdom Metazoa; phylum Arthropoda; class Insecta; order Coleoptera; family Scarabaeidae; genus Dermolepida; species Dermolepida albohirtum. The sequence continues at coordinate 105,544 of JAVIWB010000249.1, read as the reverse complement.
ATTCTTTCTCTAAAATATGGTGTACGCGTTCTGTTGAAATGTTTACCATGTCTGCTATCTCTCTCACTTTGAGTCGTCGATCTTGCGTAATAATATTATGGATTTTTATAATCATTTCCTTAGAAGTCACGATTCTGGGTGCTCCAGAGCGCGCTTCATCAACACAGCTTGTTCTATCACGTTTAAATTCATTTACCCATCTACTTATTGTGGAGGGTGATGGAGCAGATTCACCTAATGTTTCCCGTAACTCATCTTTTATTTCGGTAGCTTTCATACCCTTAATTACGAAGTATTTAATCACCGCACGATACTTTGGTTTCTCCATTTTAACAAAACGACGGGGTGCTTCTTTTTCAATCAGCTGTCAAAAATAAACTAGTCAACCGATTTATCTAAATATCGGAATGTAAACATATAAATAGCCAACCTAAATTACAGTGCATTTGCTTTACCAATTAGAGCGCCACCTATGTGTCATTCTCACTACTTGTCAAACTATCCTCGTATATTCTGTTTTACAAGCCGCCTTCGCAAAGGTAGGATATTGGTAATGCACCGCTCAAATAGTAATAAAATAAATAAATAAAGAATGCAGTTTTTGAAATAAAAAACCTAACGCGTAGACACGTTTGAACTTGTTTGTGCTCGTTATAAAGCTACTAAGGCACTAGAGTGAATAAATATCGTTAACTGAATATGTAATTACGAGACTTTATAAGAAGTTTTATTGATAAAATGACGAAAAATATATTGTTAATAATGTGTATGATCTCCACGAATGGCAATAAAGTCTTGACATCTCATCGACATTGATTGAATCAGGGAAGCAAAAAATTCTTGTGGAATATTATTACATTTCTCTATCAGAGCAGCTTGAAGTTCCTAAATTGTACGCGGTGGCATATTTCTTGCTGCATCGTCTTCCTAAGGTATCCCAAGCATGTTCGATAGGATTCACAATTGTTTAATCCAGTTGTTCACGATGTTAGCTCGATGTGGACGAGCATTGTCATCCATTAAAATGAATCTTTCACCTATAGTGCCAGCGTACGGAAGAACAAGGGGTCTGAAATTTCATCCAGATAGCTCTGAGCAGTCAGATTTTCATTCTGTATCACATAAAGGTCTGTGTGTTCTCCTACGCTTATCCCAGCCCACACCATTATACTCCCACCTTCATACTGTGGTCTTTCTCGAACAAATTGTGGCTGATTACGTGTTCCAGATTCACGCCAAATTAAAAGACTATTATCCGGATTTAAGGCGAATCTGGATTCGTCGCAAAACAATACTTGTGCCCAGTCATCGTGATTCCAATTTCTATGCTGTTCAGTCCATATTCTTCGCGAGCTTTTATGGACAGCAGTTAGTGGAACACATACTAGGGGATTTCGAGCATACACGCCAACGTTACAAAGACGATTTCTTATTGGTTGAGTTGATACTACTTTTCCTGTAGCAGCAGCAAGCCCACTTTTAAGCTGCGTTGCTTTATGAGTGCAGTTTCTACGTGCAAATACTGTTAGGTGTTGGAGATGCTGGGCGTTGTTTTCCTCGTCTTCTCTGAACATCTCCAGTTTCTAAAAACCGATTCCACGAACGCAAAATCACACTTTGGCAAACTGCAAATACTTCAACAACAACTTCAGCAATAACTTGTTGTCTCTGTCCACGTTCCAATTGACCTTTGGCTCTCCAAGTCTGTGCATGAGTTAAATAGCGTTGCCTTTCCATTATTACCCGTAATTACATTTAAAAAATTAGCTATGATACAGAAAATGGTAAAAACTAACTGTTTTTGTATTTTAACTCAAACGATAAGAAATCGTCTTCGTCACTGAAGAGCTGCACAAGTTGAAACCTGTCAATGCATTCTGATTCTTGTTCAAAAACGTTGTAGTTACAATATAAAAATATTTGCGTGTTTCATTATTATTTTTTCAAATATCCTTTAATTGTTTTGAGCAGTGCGGTATACGAAATGCTCTGATTTCCAGTGCAGAAAATTCCTTATCCACCCTTCTCCAAAATTCAAACGGTGATTTATTACTAATTTGTCTTTTAATTTCGCCACTCGCAATGAAGTCTTTGAAGATTTCTTCTTCTGCAGTTATGGGGTTTAAGGAAGTATATTAAAATGAGTCTTTAATCCACTTCGCTTACGAAAGAAAATATAATATTTGAAATGGACGCACTGAGTTCCTTTTATATATTTAGCTGAGATCTAAATTTTGTCTCAAATGCAGACAGCGTGGAAAATTTAGTTTCGCAAAGGTAGGAAGTTCTTATTTTCGGTGCAGAGCATTCATCATTCACCCATGCTCTAAATTCAGACTCCGATTTATTACTAAAGCGTATTTTGATTTCGCCGCTTACTGTGAAGTCCATGAAGATTTCTTCTTCAGCAGTTGTGAGATCTTCGGAAATATTTTGAAATTGGTCCCTAATCCACTCGTAACTTGCTATAAAGTTGTCGTCAACAAAAAAATTCCTTTTAAAGTTATTCGCCAGTATGGCTAAATGATTTTCAATGGTTGCACTTCGGCCTTGTAAGTTTTAACGAATTCATTCGCATTTACAAACATTTCTAAGTTTTCTTCCATTGCATTTTTGCTCCAGAATTCTAATTTCCTGCGAAATGCATTAACTTTATCATTCGTATTGCTCGAGGTGAGTATGTCGATCAAGTACTTCAATTTAATCACAAACAAATCATCTCGAAGCTTCTCTTCATCTTGTCGGTTTTCTCTTTCAAAATGGCGATTACGTCTCACGATGAGAATTGTAATTGAAAATTAGGTTGCAAATATTAAAACGATGATGAACGCTGTAAATAATAAAAATAGTACTGGCACATAGCCTAGGTCAATTTTCAGCACGATATAGCCGTTAATCGGGTGTAATTCGGTATGTATTGGCCACCAATCCTATACTAGTCCCATATCAATTTATAGCAGCACTAGTTACGCCGGTGTCACAGACTGAGTATTTTTCAATGCTTCTGTGTTTTTTATATTGACGATAATATAGTACACGGAATTTTTTTTTAATAATTTTAAGACAGATTTATAAACTGCTTAATGAGCAATAGCTTTTGTAAAATTTGTAAATTTGTAAAATTTAGTAATCTTATGTTCTTACGTTTAAACTTATGTCAGTTCTGTAGTCAAATCGGATGATAGAAAACGATTTTAGCCTATCCACTTCATTGATATTGTCCATATTTAGCCGATATGCTACTAAAGGGTGTTTCAAATTGCGCGGTTTTTTTAAGAATAAATAAAATATAGATGGCGCACTGAATTTGTCTGGGTATGTGGGCATCTAAAAAGTGTGATGTATGACATTTATAAAAATGGCTTCGTACACGGTACAACAAAGCATTCAAATTGTTGAATTATTTTATGAAAATCAGCGTTCTGTGAAAAGAGTTTTTTGAAAATTACCTGAATTTTACAGTTTACATAATCGTCCATCTGAAAGCACTATTGGTTGAATTATTAAAAAATATCAAGAGACCGGTTCCATGGAAGATCAAAAAAGTGATAAATACAGTCGTAGTGATCGTTCACAAGAAAATATTGCTTTGGTTCGTGAAAGTGTTGCTGAACATCCTGAAATGTCCATTAGACGACGTTCACAACAACTTGGACTTAGTGGATAAACAACATGGCATATTTTACACAACGATTTAGCTCTGAAGGCATATAAGGTTCAAATAATACAGGAACTGAAGCCATTAGATCATTGAAAACGTCGTTCGTTTGTCAATTTCATCAATGAACAACCAGCTGATTTTTCTCAAAAAATAATGTTTTCCGATGAGACACATTTTGAACTTGGTGGCTATGTTAATAAACAAAATTGCCGTATCTGGGGTGAGGACGATCCACGAATTATTCATGAGAAACCTGTGCATCCTAAACGAGTTACTGTTTGGTGTGTATTATGGTCAGGTGGTGTAATTGGACCTCATTTCTTTGAAAATGCTGCTGGTGAAGCTGTAACTGTCAATGGTGATCTATATCGTCGAATGATAACCGAGTTTTTGTGGCCTGAATTAATGAACATTGATCTAGAGGATATGTGGTTTCAACAGGATGGCGCTACACCTCACTTTGCACACGTATCAATTTATTTATTGAGAGAAGAATTTCCTGTAGTCTCAAGAAACGGTGATGATAATCGGCCACCAAGATCATGTGATTTGATACCGTTAGACTATTATCTTTGGAGTTATGTGAAAAGTCAGGTTTACAAAAACAATCCACAATCAATTCCTGCTTGGAAAGATGAAATTATTCGTGTCATTGGTGAGATGGAGCCTCAATTATATCAAAATGTCATAGAAAATTTTAACAAAAGAGTGGACGTCTATGGAGCTGCAAGAGGAGGCCATTTGGCAGACATTATTTTTCGCATATAAATGTCATAACTGATACTTTAATTACCAATAAAAAGTTTTTGAAAGTGAATGCAAATTATGTATTTTATTTATTCTTAAAAAAACGCGACATTTTCTCATAGTATTTAACACTGAAACGATGCTTCATTTTCTTTGTAAATTGCAAAGGGATAACATGTTAGATAATCACGTTGTGTGTAATATGATTCATTGTTTATGGTGCGCTATTCTTTATTTTGGTTCCTCTGGGGGGCAAGACGTCAGATTTACTAGCAGTGCAGAAGATCGCTTTGTACAACAGCACTTTATTGCCTAGTGGTAGCTTTGATCTACAGTCAATAAAAATTTGGTATCTACATCTTCAGAAGGACCTTTTCGATTACCTTGCAATGTTCAAGCATAATAGGTCTTGTTGTTTAGTAAGTGGCGGGCTACTTCAAAGCTTTTATAATAGTTTTCCATGAAGACTGCATGTCCTCTGTTCAAATATTTTTTTTAAAATGCAATTTAACTATTTGGGTGTGCCTTTTACTTCTCACTTCATCTAGTTGTTCAGTATATACTACAAAATTCAGAATCAGACCTTTTAATTCTGTTAACGTGTTCATTTTGGGACCATATCTAAGCTTTTTATATACGATATACCGCCTAGAAATGAGAGAGAGAAAGAGAGACATTTTTTTAACCGAATAATAAAAGGTTATGACTTTTAGTTATTCAAATAAGCAAAGACTTGTCTAATTTTTCGCTTACTGGGGGGTTTCAGGCAAAACGAAGGCATCTTGAAATATCCAAAAGTTAGTCTTATTTTAAATTCAGAATCACACCATTTGGTTTTGTCAATGTGCTTAATTCGAGATCATATCTAAGCCTTTACTTACGATATACTACCTAGAAGCGAGAGAAAGTGGGTAGACTTTTTTTGACAGGATAATAAAAGGTTAGATCTATCTACGGAGAAGTTCGACCTCTGTTGTCTCCTCATTTCCGATAAGAAGTTCGTATGCATTTTTCGCACAGTTCCATAGTAATATTCAATAATTCGTTATATAAAAGAAATTTGGGAAACTCATAAGGGTCGGCAACTTTAAGAAGATTAAATAACAACTAAAGTATTTCATATTAGTTGAGTCGTCTTGCTATGTTTTGTTAATTTTTTCAACCAGGGCTTTTTCAATATGAATTTGGTCTTCGGTCATCGGTATTAGATGTACAAAAAGCAATTAAATAAACAGAATTGTAGGATTACTTATCCTTATTATCATCTTTAACATCTACTAGTTTACTTTCGTACCATCTTCGCGCTTTTCTGTAGATATCTAAAGATACTTACAGTTTCTAGACTAAATTTCTGAAAGGTACGCTTAAAAGCATAAGTGAACCGTTGACATATGTGATAAATACATGTTTAGGACGTTTTTCAGATGGATTGAAAGTATTACACGTGGTTTTTGTTTTTGAGATCCACTTCCATACTGCCATTTCAAAAGTTTTCGAATATGTCGTCGCAAGCAGACTGTTGAGCTTCTTTGAAAAGAAGAAGATAAATACTTTAACTAATCCTAGCATGAATATCACAAGCATAACTCAACCGCCAGAGTTATTATGGAAATGGTTGAAGAATTATGTAATCCTCTGAATGGAATGAAACAAATTCAGATGACATAGAGTGATATGAGCAAAGAATGTTGAATTTTCTATCCTTCTGAGTACGTTGTTTTATTGTGGAGTATGTGGGAGTGGTCACTTATTAATGCATTCATATCTGGAAAATAGATGGCAATATGTAACATTTAAGAAAAATCTTTCGGAAACTCGTGTTAGCATCATTCATATTTTAGAGATAATTCATTTATATATTTAAAGTTTATATTTTGGTATAACTTTTCAAGTCGCTTCCCAGCTTAAATAGAAGTATGTCCGCAAATTTTAACATAAAAATCGAGCCCTTGAAAACTCAAGATGTCTCTCAAGAGTTGATACTGAGATCACTCTTGTTTGTAATATATATGTGTATGTGTGTGTGTGTGTGTATGTATATACCAGGTGTACCGGATGGTCATTATCGGTTTTTTCGTAAAAAAACTACATAATTTTCAAGAAAATGGAATAATTTATTTATCCTACACATCTTGCCCATCTTCCAGGCAATTTATGGACGCCATCCCAAAAAAAACTGTTTGTCCTTTGAGCGAAACCATTCATCGCGCCATTTTCTAACTTCTTCGAAATTGGCGAAGGGCTGTTCTGCAAGCGCGTGTTCCATTGATGCGAAAAGGTGATAGTCGGACGGGACAAGGTCTGGAGAGTACGGTGGGTGCGATATTATGTCCCATGCAAGTGCTTTCAAGGCTTCCTTGACCGGTTTTGGGTTTTGCTGTACGAGACGATGCGTTATCGTGCTGTAAATTCACATTACCATGTCTTCTGGTCCATTTTGGACGTTTCTTTATCAATGCAGGGTTCAAATTGATAATTTGTTGTCGGTAGCGATCAGTATTAACTGTTTCATTAGTTTTCAACAGGTCGTAATATGCCACACCATTCTGGTCACACGAAACACAGAGCATTGTCTCGTGATCAACATTTAGCCTTGGAGTTAATGCTTCTCCAGGTGACGCTTAGGGTTTTCGAACACATTTTTCATCACCCATCACTATTCGATACAGAAATTACTTCCGATCATACCTTTGAAGCAGTATTTCACACACGATTTTTCGATTTTCCATTTGCCTGTCATTCAATTGATGTGGCACCCATTTTCCCATCCTTTGGATTTTTCCCATTGCTCGTAGTCGGTAACTAATCGTTTTTTGAGCCACATTTAACGTTTCTGCCAATTGTTTTTGAGTTTGGGTTGGACGAAAACTCCTGCAGTTTCGCATCTTCAAACTTTTTTGGTCTACCAGAGCGTTATTTGTCACGCACATCGAAATTATCACTTTTGAATTGTCGAAACTACGCCCTACATGTTTTTCTGGTTGGAATATGTGAGTTTCTACCAGCAAACGATGCCTTTCAACGGTTTTTTTTCTTTCGATTAAATAAGAAGAGTAATGCGTTCCGCAAATGCACTTTTTCACGCATGAAACTCGACATTTTCAAAGAGGTTTAAATCTATGACGTTATTAGTTTCGTAAAATATGACATGTATGGCTTTGAAGCTTGATGTCAGTAGAATAAAATGACATACGTGTCAAATCATAACATTGCATACTTCTCTAACGACGTCTGTTAGAATAATCGGTAATCAGTTTCCGGTACATTTGGTATGTATTTGGTTTTGGTTCAAAATTACACACTGTGATTAATAGTCTGCTAATGATGACAATTTAGTTATCGAAATATTTATACAAAGTACAAACATTGACGTGGTAAGGGGTTTCTTACATTCTTTGATTAATTCAAAACAGTGTTTGCTTGTCCAATTTCATTAATTACTAACCTGTCCTCGTAGGACTGACTACGTGAACATCAAGTTTAAATTTTATGGTAATTTTTTGGTAAAATTTTTAAAAAGCGGTTGGGTTTTGCTTCCGTTGTTATTATCAGATTGTTACAAATGTAACGTCCGTTTTTCCTTCAGTCTGAACTGAATCGCACCTGTGTGAAGACGTGTATATTTTTGGTGAAAATTATTATTGTATTTGTAGAAAAGGGTATTTATTTTGAAGTGTGTACCTGTTCCATTTCTTGGAAAGATTAATACACCTGTCCTTGTCTCGCCTATGGAAATGCTGTCGGCAAGAGATATTCGGTCAATTTACCTCTTTCAATTTAAAAAGGGATTAAATGGAGCTGCAGCAACGCGAGAAATTAATCAGACGTTCGGTGAAACCACGTGTAGTGAACGCACATTACGGCGATGGTTTAAAAAATTTAGCGAGGGAAATTTTGATTTGGAAAATGAGCCTCGCGGATATGCGCATAGCACCGTTAATGACGACGAGCTGCGTGTAGAAGTTGAAAGTAATCCGTCGACAACAGTGCGTAGCCTTGCAGAAACATTTCAAGTGCCCATTGCCACCATTAGTCGTCACCTTTCTTCGATTGGCAAAGTGAAGAAACTCGATCGATGGGTGCCGCACCAATTAACGGAAGCCAATAAGCTCCGTCGAATAGATGTGGCTACCTCTTTGGATAATCGACAGAAAGTTGAACCGTTTCTTCATCGAGTGGTAACGTGTGACGAAAAGTGGATATTTTATGATAATCGGAGACGGTCTGGACAATAGTTAGATCGAGGTGAAGCACCAAGACAGCATGCACGAGCATCACTTCACCTGCGAAAGATTAGTGACTGTATGGTGGACCAGTAAGGGTATTCACTACTCATTTTTGCAACCTGGTGAAACCATCACGGCAGCGTCCTATTGTGCCGAACTGGAAACTATGCATGGAAAATTGAGCCATTTGCAGCCCTCACTAGTCAATAGATATGGACTCATACTTCTTCATGATAATGCAAGACCTCATGTTGCACGACAGACAATCCAAAAACTTTCGGAATTTGGTTACGAAATTCTCCCTCACTCACCTTATTCACCTGACCGTTCGCCAACTGATTTTCATTTTTTCCGAAGTTTAGACAATCGCTTAAAAAATAGGGACTTCCCTGACCGGGAGTCTGTAATAGCAGTGTTTGAGCAATATGTGAGCCGTCAAAACCTAGATTTCTTTTTCAAAGGGAATTTTTTCAGCTTCCAGGCCGTTGGCAACAAACTATTGATGTAAACGGAGACTATTTTGCAGAATAAATATTTATATTTTTTGAAATTTAGACTTTTTTGTTCTTTACAAAATCAACCTGATATCATACTTTGTTCGCAGTAAATATTTTCAATTCTAATTACATCAGAACATATTAATTTAGATAAAAGCGGACAGTATTAATAGCTATGTGATTTTTGTATATTGGCCCCACGTTGCTAATAAGGTATAAGTACGAAATTCGGTCCATTAAACGCCGTAATATTCATATTGGTCAATACATCAAATTGAAAACGAGCTATGTAGTTCTCTCGTGTCGACCGTAACACATAATTAACGTAACAATAGCCCCCTGTCTCGTATAAATTAAAATAGAGAACAAATCAATTACATTCGAAGTGGAGTAGAGAATAACGGCAACACCACATGAAGTGGTGGAGCGCCGCCGATACCAGCTCCCCCTGTGGTACGTAACACGGCTTTAAAAATCCGGGTGTATGACGAGGCTAGCTGGTTCTCTTCACGTGTGCACGTATGTACGAGTGTGAGTGTGTGTTTGTGTTTGTGTGTGTGTGTGTGTGTGTGCGTCTCTCTAGTCCACTGATTGGCAGTTTTCTCCACTTTTCCCGCCTAACAGGCGTTCTTCATACCAAAAAGGGGATTGGTGCCGGGGGCCGAGGGGAGGGGATAATAAAATCAATTTAATGCTATTGCCTTTTGGAGTGCCACATGAAATAGAATATCTACGGTTGATTGACTGCCTGAAGTGAGACAGTTATATCGCGAAACGAACGTTTCTATGCAATATACAGAGTGTTTATTTGCCAATTAGTTATAATGTTTTGGCTCTTTTCTTGTCTACACTTACAAAGACTTTCTTCTAACACAATTTTTTTTACAAAAGGAATCAAGTGATTCTCTTCAAAAATTTTAACTTTATTTTAAGGTTGAATCGTTGTTTCTTTCTTAATCTTACGATGTTTCTCGTAAAGATTATACAATTAGCCGTATTTTTTTTCTATCCACCGTCATCGCTCTCTTTATCAACGATTTTCTATTAAACATCGATTGTCCTGTGCTAGCATACGTTGATCCATTAGGATTTATTATAAAATAGCATCCGTCGACGACACTTACAAATTGCAATCGGATTTATTGGGTTGGCAACTAAGTACTTTCGGTTTTGTAGTATAAAATAAAACACTTTTTTTTTAAACAAAGAATAGTTTTTAATCAATTATATATTTTCCATTTTGCTCAATGACCTTTTGCCATCTTTCTTTCAGCTGCATGATTCCGCACTCATAAAATTTCTGGTCCTTATCAGCAAAAAACTGAACCAGGTGCGAGTGAAGGTCATCGTCATTTCTGAAAGTTTTACCATTCAAAGAATTCTGCAAACTTCGAAATAAATGGTAATTAGATGGTGCTAGATCAGCGCTGTATGGGGGATGTGGCATCACTTCCCAGCCAAGCTCCAATAGTTTCCCACGAGTTGCCAAAGATGTGTGAGGCCGTGCATTATCTTGGTGGAAAACTACACCTTTCCGATTTGACAATTCTGGCCGTTTCTCTTTGATTGCTTCATCCAGTTTTATTAATTGTTGACAGTAAACATCAGAATTGATCATTTGGTTCCTTGGAAGCAGCTCAAAAAACACAACACTTTTGTAATCCCACCAAACTGACAGCATGATCTTTTTTGGATGCAATTCAGCTTTAGATGTGGTTTGAGCTGGTTTATCGTGTTTGCTCCATGATCGTTTTCGAACTATGTTACTGTACAGGACCCATTTTTCATCACCAGTGATGATTCTTTTTAAGAAAGTGTCGGTTTCATTTCGTCTAAGGTGCATATCGCAAAAGTTGATTCTTTGTGTTAAATGAATTTCTTTCAATTCGTGAGGTACCCAAATATCAAGCTTCTTAACTAGTCCAAGACATTTTAAATGTTTTTCTATTGTTGTGTGCGATACATGTAGCCTCTCCGCAAACTCTCGAACAGTTATATGACGATCCTCTTCAATTATGACTTTGATTTGGTCATCATCAACTTCAGTAGGCCGACCAGAACGTTGCTCATCTTTGAGGGAAAAATCTCCAGAACGGAATTTTTTATACCAATCCTGACACGTGCGCTCTGTTAAGCAATTAGCACCATAAACTTCACATATCTTTTCGTGAGCCGCAGCAGCTTTCTTTCCTTTATGGAAATAAAATAGTAAAATATGTCGAAAATGTTCGTTTCTGCACTCCATTTAAAATTAGCCCACAACTAATAGCTTTAATAAAAATCACGCACTACTTGCTTCTGAAGTTACGTCAATGTGACTAGTATCACGCGACAAACGATAAAGTACAGCACTAATGTACGTTATACAAAAAATAAAGCAACGCTCTCTATCACTAAAAACCGAAAGTACTTAGTTGCCAACCCAATAGAATACATTCAGGCATGCTGCAACACTTATCATCTGAGATTAAATGTGAATAAAGTTTGCGTAGTATCATACACAAGAAAGAGTGCACCATTATTGTTGAACTACAAAATAAGTTCTTGCCAGGTAGTTTCAAATTAAAGACCTGGGAGTTACTTTCGACCACAAACTGAGGTTTAGACCTCACATTTTGGCAACCTGTACATCTACATGTAAATCTTTAGGATTTTTAATACGTGTTTCTAAGTACTTTGGAAACATGGGGGTATTAAAGTCTCTTTATTACGCTCTTGTTATTGGCAAGCTGGAATATGCTGATATCGTATGGTACCCTACTTTTACTTCTCACTACTCACTATATTTTCCTGCCTTTCACACCTAATCAGTTTTCCGTCCTCTTGGTTCTAATTCCACCTTTCTTCATTCTTTGTCTTGTCGTAGGGATGCTACCAGTACGAAGTTTCTTGTTAACTTGATCAATAATGATGTGGATGCCCCTTCTGTACTGTCTCAGGTTTGTCTATTGGTTCCTTCTCATTCCACTCGGTCTTTTGATTCCTTCGCTCTTCCGAGGGCCAGGACTAATGTTCTATTGAAAGCTCCACTTACCCATATGTGCAGGAATGCGAATAGGCTACTCCCAGATCCTTTTCATGGGTAATACTTTCGGTTGTTTAAGAGTGTGGTACAACTTTGGTTTCATATGTTATTTTTTTTTTGCCTATAAATATATTCTTAAGTTTTTAGTTTTCATTTATTATTATTATTGTATATTTTAATTTTTATATATATTTAAGTTAGTTTCATTTAATACTTGCACACTGTACATATTGTTTGATTTGTCCTTTAAATGGATTGTCTGTTGGACAATAAAGATCTTATTATTATTATTATTATTATGATTATTTATTTGTAGTTACATATATCCCACTCTTATTCTATTTCCCCTACTCTTATATTCTTTAGCTATTATTCTGATTGTCTTTTGTGTATTCCTTTCTCTTTTTTATCATGTCAGGGTCTACAAAAACTTCAATCTTGTTCTTCATTGTATACAATTTATTTGACATACCTTCCGTTGTTATCACACACACTTTCTTAGGCTCATGGTTCTTGCGGTTATCTTTACTTGAAGGCCTAGATTTCCGCTTATGAATGCTTTTAGTTGTTCCTCCAGTATGCTGTCGTTATATTGTTCTATAGATAATCCCTTGACTACTATATTTTCGTTTCTATTTCCTTTTTCCATTTGTTTCATTCTGTTCGTGTCTTTTAGTTTTTCCAAATCTTCATTTTCATCTTTCGATTCTTTAATTTGTTTTATATGGTCCCTTTTTTCTTCACGTATATCTTTTATTTCATTGAATATTTCCTTGTTTCTCGTCATTATCTGGCTTATTTCTATCATGGATTCTTCTTTTTTTTTCGTTGGTGACCTTTTGATTGATTCAACTATTTCCGAATATTCTTTCAGTTTCGTGTGTTCCTTTCTTTCCGCTTTCCTCTCCATTGCTTTCTATTTGCGATTCTTTTTGTAGCGTTTTACATGCCTTTTCCGTTGTTTTGTTTTCTACCGTGTCCTCCCACAAGCCGACAACGTCGCTTTTGTTTTGGATTGACACTTGTTATCGTAGCAGTTCTTCCTTTTTGTCTTTTCTTTCCCTTTTTTTCTTTTGTTGTGTTATCTGTATTCATCGTTTGTTTTAATCGTAAGTAAATCCTAATTGATTATTATTAATCCTATCCTAAATTACTCATTATTCATAAAAATTATATTTAAATGTACATTCTTTCCGCTTTCAAACAGGATTCTGTAACTTCTTCCAACCTTCCACTTACATACAATCGAATTAATAATTTACGATAGCTCTTCTTCTAATTAAAGCCGTTGAGATGAAAATCTTAAGGAAAATAGCGGGTGAAACAAAACGAGATAAAATAATAAACGAAGAAATCAAACGATGATTAAGATAAAAAGTGTACTCAATAAAATTAAGACACAACTCATTCTTGTGGCACGTCTCCAGAATGGGAGAAAACAAAGAGATGAAAATCATTTAACAGATGAAACTCCTAGGTGCCAGAGAAAGACCCAAAGCTACACAGAACAAAGGAATAAGAAAAACTTTAGCAGATAAGGGTTTTACATGTACACAAACAAGGAAAATGGTATCGAACAGGAAGTATTGCAAAAGAATGATCACCTATATAGCCACGACAGAAGAGGATAGGACATAACGATGGTGATGGAGATGGGTACGTATCATGAAGTACTTTTAATTTAGGGTTAACACCTCATTTTGAAAATGTCGAAAGTTTCCAATGGCAGAATTGCTAGTCGTGCATTATAGTTCGATGGTACTTTGTCTTCTTTTGTTTATTACTTCCATGGAGTTCTTAATAAATATTTTTAATTAATTTAAGCTTTCGCTTCTATTAAGTAGATAGAGTAGAATTCCTCTTTTTTTCGACGAACAATGTTTTGCTCGGCCCATATTACAACAGAAGTGGGTTTTTTAAAAAATTGTTGAATTATTTTACAACAGACGTCTGCGTTTAGTGCCGCCAGCTATGGTACTGCTATTTTAATGCACGGGCAAATAACAGCGCATGACTAGGAAACTCAGTTATTCCCCCTCATATTCGATACTTTACCGGAAACCATATATAATAAGGGATTTTAAATAATTCCAATATGCTGCATCAGAATTGTCCGTTGTAAATGTTATTTACAAGCATTAATTTAGGACTGCTATTTCCGTGCACATGACTGTATATCAATTTAAAACTTTTGACAACCTTACCGTCTAAATTGCATTATTTTCGTTTTTCCCATTGTCCTTCCTGTAAGTTTCGACAGCTCATAGCTTTCCTGATTCCTTCTGTCAAATTTTCCTTCAGCCTTCTTCGTTTCCTTTTTAAATTAGGTACACATTCCACTTGTTGCATCGGTAGTCTTATTTGTCCTATTCATTGAACGTGGTCGTACCAGCTTAATTGTTTTCTTTCAATACCTTTCATGATGTGTTTACGATTCCTATTCATACATTAGAAGAACACGATTTCAATATCTCCGTGGTCTAATGATGGTGGTGCATTCCCGGAGAGAATCAAGTCCTGGAACATACAAATTTTTTCGGAAACATACGAGTACATAAATGCGTATAATTATATGCAATTAATAACCGACCGTGGGTTTTAATAAAGGCTCTCCCAAAATTAACCCTAGATTTGAATTAAATAGAAAACACAGTTTTTAGTTTTTTGATTATTATTGTTCATTAAATCATAAAGTATATAGGATAGGGTTATTTATGGAACAACACATCGGGCAAATGGCCTCCACGGCTTTGCATGCACATACCCACTCGTTTGTCGAAATTTTCCATGACCATTATGCAATAAATGTGGCTGAATTTCGTTGATGCAGCGTTGAATCTCCTCCTTTAATGTACGAGTGGTTGTGGGCGTGTTGACATAGATCTGTGATTTCAAATAACTCCATAAAAGGAAATCTAATGATGTTAAATCACATGAGCTAGGGGGCCAATTCTGATCACCGAAACGAGAGAGCACACGAACTGGAAATGTCTCATGCAGTAATTGAATTGTTTCACGGGCTGTATGGCATGTGGCACCGTCTTGTTGAAACCACATATTGGCCACATCAATATCATCCAATTTCGGCAGAAAGAACTGTGTTATCATGTCGCGATATCAAGCACCAGTAACAGTCACTGCTTGACCAGCCTCATTTTCAAAAAGTATGGTCGAATTATGCCTCCAGCCCAAAATCCATACAAACAGTGACACGTCGTGGATGCATTTGTTTTTCGACAATCACATGCGGGTTCTCAGAACCCCAAAAACGGCGATTTTGGAGATTAACAAAGCCATCATTGCGAAAATGTGCTTCATCGTTTAGGATGATTTTGCTAGAAAAATCAGCATCCATTTGTTGATGTTCAATAATCCATTCAACGAACTCTCTTCGCTGTGCATGGTCATTAGGCTTCAGTTGTTGTGTTAATTGAATTTTGTAAGCATGGCGACACAGATCTTTAGTGAGTATACGCTGTAGAGAGCTTCTTGAAATTTGCAATTCTTGTCCACGACGCCGAATTGAGGTTACTGGATTGTCACCGACGCTCTTAAGCATTGCGTCGATATTGTCATTTGAACGGTTTGTTTTTAGACGATCAGTGTGTTTGGCGTCTCCATTGGATCCAGTCTCCCTGAATTTTTCAATTAATCTCTTCACAGTTGACGAAGTCAAAACACTATTCCGACCATATTTTGAATGAAATTTTGGAACTGCGGCCGCCGAGCTTTCATTATTTTTCAAATATTGTTCAATAATGAAGACACGTTGTTCTATCGTGTAACGCTCCATTTTCGCTAACTCTAAACTGTTAGCTGTCGAACTGATTTTTTTAGGGTTGCTAACACTTTTCTGCACAAATGGCGACAAATTCAAATCTTGCGTTAATTTTGGAACACCCATTATAATAACTATTTTAATAATGCAATTTATAGCACATCCGAACTCAAATTTATTGTCCCCATGGTCTAATAGTCATAGCACACTTCCGGAGAGAACAAGAGCGTGGGTTCGAGTTCTTCTTTGTTAAATATACGATGTAAAAAGTGATTAAGCTTAGAATTTTTCAGTTTAGCTTCGTAAACGAGCATAATTATATGTAAATCTTCAATTAACTTAACCAAAATTACATCAAAGTTTTGTGATTCAATATCTTTTTGTTGTGTTTTTATTATGTTACACACAAACACACACATATACACGCATTGGACTTACATGTCTCTTCACAATATACTAATTAAAAATTTTCCAGACTTTCGCGTCAAACAATAGCCCATTATATCAACAATGAAAACTGCTATTATGTTATTAACAGATCTGTTGGGATCCCCCAATAACAGCATACAACGTTCTGCAGCCCAACTTAATTTTATCTCGTTTCAAAACGTCGACAGATATCATAGTCGGGCGGACGCACGCTGCTGTCACTCACAGTTCTAATCTGTTGTTAAGCCTTTAAACATCGTTTAGACGGTAACAATGTCGGCCTCCCTCTGGGAGGGAAGGTTTTGCGGGGTGGTCTGTTCTATCTTGTTACTATAATATCTTTTCGCTAATAGGATCGTCGGAATATTGGATTTTGCATACGTTTTACACGTGTATTATACGTTTTGAGTGATGGCGTTTGTATCGTCGAGGGTTCGAATTGCAGGAATTGAAAATTGACGCAGTAGATCTGCCGAAACATTCTTGGTGGCTTTCAAGAAATGGTAACGAAAATAAAGGGATTTTTGACGGGTCTTAAGGTCTTACATTTTTGACAAGGCAAATTAGATGTTACAAGATTAGAATTGAACAAACTCGTTTACATTATCGTAATTCTTTATTTAGAAAAGGAAAGCTGGCAGTGGAAGATATAAGATCATCTTCGGGTAGCGAAATATATGGATACATTATTTTACAAGCTTTCCATAATTAATTTAATAATAAATAATAATAATATTAATAATTATAATCTTTACTATTTTTTATTGAAATTTTCGATCGTTGAGATAATAACACATTTTATATATATTAACGACGTTTCGGGGGCGGGGGTTAGCCTTTTTTCAAGTTATTTATTTTAATAATAATAATAATAATATATTTTCATATATTTTTTGCAGAAGTCAATATATATGTCAAATAAAATATAAAATACAGAAAAATAAATATGCAACATACAAAAATGGACCGACACAGAAGTTGCCTAGTGTATCAGTTTCAGTGCAGTAGTTCAGCCTTGAAGATGTCCCATACAAATGGGTACGAAACGTCGGCAGATATACTAGTGACGCGGTTCCAGCCCGGAAACCCAGAAGCAGACAACAAGAAAAGTTTGTTCATGGCTGAAAGTCCTTGTCTTCTAAACCATAGAATTCCTGTAGCGTATATATAACCTTATTTTTAAGGACACTGGACACTACTGCCCTAAATTTTTTTTCTTCTAGATTTCTCACTTCCTCCGGGATTGTATTGTAAATCTTTACTGCAGAAAAGTTTGTAGCAGTCTGTGACCTGCTTATGCGGTGGTGCGGTATCACTAGATTTTTACAACCACGAGTCCCATATGTGTGCCGATCGGTGCCTGTCCGCAAATTCCTTGATGAATGTATATACTTCAGGCAAGCAAGTATAAAACAGGAAGGAAGGGTTAGTATATTTAATGTTTTAAATAAAACTCTGCAGCTAGTGGTATTGTTAACGCCCAGTATTGACCTAACTGCTTTCTTCTGCTGCAAAAAAACTTCTCGGGCCCCTGCTGTCTCACCCCAGAGAAGAATTCCATAAGTGGCCATACCATGGAAATTACCAAAATACGCCAGTCTTGCCGGTTGGTGACCTGCTATCCTTCTTATCCGGCGAATGGCATAAATTGCAGTTGCTAATTTTCCACAAAGCTCGTCGGTGTGTGTATGCCAAGATAGCTTATTATCTAGATGAACACCCAAAAGCCTTATTGTCATCTTGTCACTTGATCTGGTTGAGAACACAAGCGTCTGCGTTTTATTGGTATTCATCCTTAGTCCATTAGCCTTTTTTTCATCAACCTGCAATACGTTTTACAGTTATATATTTCCAATTGCGAACAGCAATTTATATGCATATAAGGGTCTTCTAATAAGAAGTTTCATTTTGATATGTAAACAAAAACGAGTATTTTTAAGCGAAATCATCGGATGTTCATTTAATTGTAAAGAGGAGGGTGTGCCATTAATAATGGAAAACAATATCAGCCAAATTGCCGCCACCGTTACGCTTGCAAGACCATATTCTTTCCATGGAGTTTTTCATCACTATTTCGCACGTTTGCGGCTGTTTGTCCTCGATAATTCCACGAATTCCATCTTTGAGATCTTAAATCGATTGTGGGTTATTGGCATAGACCATAACTTTCACGTAGCCCCTAAGAAAAAAGTCTAAAGGTGTTAAATCACAAGATCTCGGTGGCCAATTATGATCGCCTCTTCAAGAAATCATACGGTCAGGAAGCTTTTCACGCAAAAGAGCTATGGTATCGTTACTTGTGTGGCACGTACTGCCGTCTTGTTGAAAATAAACGTCGTCCACATCAATATCTTCCAATTCCGGCCATATAAAATCATGAATCATCGTTCGATAGCACGATCCATTCACCGTAACAATTGCTCCAGCCTCATTTTCGAAAAAGTAAGGTCCAATGATCCCTCCAGACCAAAAACCACACCAAACAGCCACACGTTGAGGATGAAGAGGGTTTTCGACAATAATTCTTGGGTTTTCCGAGTCAAAATGCGACAATTCTGCTTGTTAACGTAGCCTTCGAGGTGATTTTTCGATTAAATTCCGGATCAGTTTGATGCATTTCAACGACCCAATCAGCAAAGACACGACGTTGTTGATGGTCGGTAGGCGTGAGTTCTTGTGTTAACTGAACTATAAAAGCCTGGGTCTTAAGGCTTTAACTAACAGTCGAACTGAAAAGTCCCCGGTCTACCATAGTAAAACAGTTTTTTGGCAAAATTCGATTTTATTATTCAACATAGTTACCTTCGAGGGCGATACACCGATTATAGCGTTCTTCCAACTTTTCGATACCATTTTTGTAGTACGAATTGTCTTTAGCCTCGAAATAGGCCTCAGTTTCGGCGATCACCTCCTCATCCCTGCAAAATTTCTTCCCGGCGAGCATTCTCTTGAGGTCTGCAAACAGGAAATAGTCGCTGGGGGCCACATCTGGAGAGTACGGTGGATGGGGAAGTAATTAGAAACCCAATTCACTTAATTTGGCCATTGTTTTCATTGATTTGTGACACGGTGCATTGTCTTGGTGAAACAGCACTTTCTTCTTCTTCATATGGGGCCGTTTTTTTGCGATTTCGTTCTTCAAACGGTCCAATAACGCTGTATAATAGTCGCTATTGATGTACTGGCCCTTTTTAAGATAATATATGAAAATTATTCCATGCGCATCCAAAAAAACTGACGCCATAACTTTTCCAGCTGACTGTTGCGTCTTTCCACGCTTTGGAGCCGGTTCATCGCGTGCAGTCCACTCGGATGACTGTCGATTGGACTCTGGAGTGTAGTGATGAATCCACGTTTCATCCATTGTCACACATCGACGCAAAAACTCGGTTTTATTACGATTTAACAGCTTCAAACACAGCTCAGAATCATCAACTCGTTGTTGTTTTTGATCGAATGTGAGCTCGCGCGGCACCCATTTTGCACAGAGCTTCCACATGCCCAAATATTCATGCACGATGTGTCCAACACGTTCCTTTGATATCTTTAGGATGTCAGCTGTCGCTATCAACTTTACTTTACGGTCATTTAAAATGATTTTGCGAACTTTTTTGATGTTTTCGTCGGTGACAGCCTCTTTTGGTCGTCCACTGCGTTCGCCGTCTTCGGTGCTCATTTCACCACGTTTAAACTTAGCATACCAATCAATTATGGTTGATTTTCCTGGCGCAGAGTCCGGAAACTCCTCATCAAGCCATGCTTTTACTTCAACTGTATTTTTTCCCTTCAAAAAGCAGTACTTTATCAGCACACGAAATTCTTTTTTTTTCCATTTTTTTAAATAACAAAAGTAGCTTCACTCTTAACGCAATATCTCAGTAACTAATAGTCGGATTGCTGTCAAATTTTGACACGTTTCGTTTGAAGGTTAGTACTATCTAAAAAACATATGGATTTAATAACAGTAACGCCATCTATGTGTCAGACCGGGAACTTTTCAGCCGACCTGGTATTTGCTGCCTGATATTGAAGCCCGTTATCTCGACGACATTTAGTTCCAATAAAACGGCGCTACTTGCCACACAGCCCGCGAAAGCGTCGTCTTATTGCCAAAACAATTTGGTGAACATTTAATTTCACGTGGTGGACCTGTGCAATGACCGCTTGGATCATGCGATCTGCAGTTCTAACACCTTTAGTCTTTCTCCTTTGATGCTACATATAGTCACAAGCTACATGAATAAGCCAACTACGATTGAGCAATTGGAAACCAACATTGCTCGCGTTATTCGTCAAATACTACTTGAAATGCTCGAACGCGTCATCGAAAATTGGAACTTCAGAATGAACCATGTTAGGCGCAATTTCGGCCAATATTTGAAGGAAAATTTTTGAAAAATAAATGTCAAGAATGGTTCTTTCGCCTTATAATAAATAATACCCGATAAATTTGAAGTTTTTTTTTAAATTTTTTAAGAAAGTACTTCCAAATGAATCACTCGTTACTAGTATTGTTAATTTGAGTCTTTTAACATGAGATAAATTGAATTATGGACACAGTTTTGTATAGTGTAATTTATGTCATGTTAGAAGACTCAAAATCACCGTTCTCCGTGGTTAGTTTCACTTCGTAAAAGTAATTATATGCAATGACATTCCATATTACGCCACCTTCCTAAACTCTTCGACCTAATAGAAATTCGTTATATCACGGTTACTGTAGACTTTACAGTTACAAGCAATTATCATAACTATAAGTTCGTAACAAGACGTATATAAATAAACACTTTTGATCCATCAAAAAAAGGAAAAACACAATTGTATGCGCAATTCACAATAATTAAGTATATTAAGGGTTTACAAACGACTTTTCCCTAGTAATGGCGGTACGGGTTGTTTTTTTTTCGCAGACATATCATCTACAAATACCGCACCACCGGAATACTTAATCATCTATTTAACAAAAAGATCAGTCATTGAAGAATTGAGGAGAACCCGTGTAGCGGACCCCAAATGTCGTCTTTTTTTTCCCGACTCCATCCTATAATAAATTATGCATTTCACGCTCTCGGGTAACACAATACACACTCAGTCACTTATGGAAAGAGCAGTATATTTAGCGAACGTTTAAAGTGCATTATCAGAGGGGAAATAAATACACAAACTATACATACATAATACAGCACACACACACAGAAAGATATACAGTCAATAAAACCGGGCAGATGGCTTTGATTTCAATTGTGTCAACCGGTCGTCATGGTTACTGGTTAAGCATAAGAGACGGTCCATTTCATGTTTAGTTTACCGCGTTTTCCCCCTTGGCGATATCGTCCAATGAAAAGTTTACGGTTGAAATTTATAGTTGTTACAATTTCGCAGCGTTTAATATCAAATTAGCACATGAGCCATTTATTTGTCCGTCCCACGGACCAATGAGGACGCGAAGAAATTCGGAATCGTTTATTTAATGTCGATGTGACGGGTTATTTCTAATGCCAAGCTCGTTGCAGTGGTGGTGGTGACATTTGTTAAGGGTCATTTCGTTCGAAAGTAATTATGCTCTGATTTATTCGCTTCTGTTGCTATTATTGAATTTAAACTATTTAATGTACATGTAATTGCCTCGTTCAAGATCTCTATTATACCTAAATTAACAACGGGTAAGATCAGTTTTTTATATAAATAATTAGAGTAACAATAAATTTAATTTTACGAATCAGGTAATTATAATAATAATAATAATAATAATGTATATATTTGCCCAACAGATCTTTACAATCCTATTACAGGACAACTTTTAAGTCTAATTACTTCTGCGTTGACTTACAGTGAACACTAAATTTTCTAAATACTTGAAATACTAATCAACATTAAATACTTATTTGTAAGACCCACCACCATAAGAAGTATAAACACACCTATACACTACAAACACTAACGTAAAATCGTTGGTAAAGGACTATAGTTTATATCCACGGCTGTTAAATTATTAAAGTTATTACATATAATAATAATAATAATAATAATAATATCTCTTTATTGCCCAACAGAGCCAAAGCTCCTATTACAGGACAAAACTTACAACATTAATGGGTACAAGTAAAATAAATCAAATATAGGTTACCGTAATTAAACAAAAATTAGTTACTTAAATAAAAATTAGTTACTTAAAGAAAAGGAGAAAAAAAAAAGAAAAACAAAAAAGGCAAAAGAAAATCCGGAAAGATAACACATAACCAGTAACGCACTACCTACGAGCGAAATACTCGGATACCGCTGTAACAATCGATCTTAGCGTGTCATGATTTATGTCTGCAATGTCTGAAATCATATTAAAGTTGTTGCATATTACGAATAGAGGCGATTTGATCAGCACATTGGTTCTAGCAGCGGGGCAATAAAAAGTAACATTCTGACGAGAAGTCAAACGAGGGCCATTAAAACATATCTGCGAGTGTAGAGAAGGGCAGTCCACTTTACCGTGTATAAGCTTGTAAAGAAATACCACACCAACGGCACACCGCCGTTGCTCCAAAAAAATCACGCCAAACCTCGATAGTAATTCACCTTGCTCCGAACCCCGAATGGGATACCGACCATCCACGCGATACCATAGGAAATTCGCAAATCTCCTCTGAATCGACTCCAGAGCCTGCCTATGCACCCCATAATAAGGTGACCAAACCAGAACCGCATATTCGAGCTTGGATCTGACAAGAGAATAAAACAGTGATTTCAGGGCTGTTACATTAGAAAAAGATTTACAATTTCGGATAAGAAATCCCAGAATCCGCCCAGCCGACGATACAGCGACCGCAGTATGATCGACAAACGACAATTTCGAATCAAACGTAACACCAAGGTCTTTATGTAAATCTGTACGTAGAAGAGTCTCGCTAGCCAGGGAATAATTGAAGATGATTGGTTGCACCCTTCTCATGTACGTCATAGCCCTACATTTGGAAATATTTAGTTTTAAGGAGTTACTACAACACCAATCATTGACATGGTCAAGTTGTTGCTGCAAATAAATGCAATCATCCACACTATTAATGCGTGTAAATATTTTGAAATCGTCGGCAAATAGCAGCTTCTCGGAATCGACAACAGACAGTAAATCATTAATAAAGATTAAGAAAAGTAACGGACCCAAATTTGAACCCTGAGGTACCCCCGAAGTAGCCAAAAACACTTCAGATGAAAATCCATTATAAAGTACAAATTGTGATCTCTCAAACAAGTAAGATTCAAAAAAAGTTAGAAGGGAATCACTAATGCCACATATTCGGTAGACAGGCGATGCAATCATTACATTTGTCCTTGTTGTGTTCGATATTCTAGTCGCTTGCCTGGGAACCAAAAAGTTTATCTTTGCTAGAATTTCAGGTGCGTCTATTCCATTATGTAGAAGATGGTAAAGAAATTTTATTTCATTGCGGTGTCTACGGAGCTCTAATGATTCTATGTTAAATGTAGTTAGTAGATCAATAGGGCTGTAGCCCCGAGGAGGATAGTTCCCAAACTGGCGAAAGTAGAGGTACTTCAGAAAGCGCCTTTGCACTAATTCCAGCACATGGATATGTGTTTTATAAAGAGGTGACCACACCAATGACGCATATTCGAGTTTCGACCTAACAAAGGCAAAATAAAGTGGTATTATGCTGTCGATTGACGAGAAGGACTTGGTGGTTCTAATTATGAAACCCAAAGTTTTTAATGCAGCATTGGATATATTATTTATATGGATATTGAATAATAATTTGGGGTCAAATGTAATACGCAAATCCCTAACAACTTGGCATTTTTCTAGGCAAGCATTGTTCAAAGTGTAATTGAATTCAATAGAGGAACTTCTACGAGTGAATGAGACATATCTACACTTAGAAATGTAATATAAATAATATAATATAAATACAAAATACATTCAAGTGAAGTCCATTATCGGTGCATCATGTCTGGATTACATCCAAGCGCAGTCATCGATATTATTTACTGCGTGATTAATTATAACAAAAATAATAGCATTTATTGCTCAATAATTATAAGATAATAGATATTAGATATATACGAAAATACATGGAGGAAAAGTATATATCGTATTGTGGTTGTTTATATACATATACATATTTAATGTCTTTATATTTTATTACTTTATTAATAAATGCACAACTTACGAGGACAACATATGGCATATTACAGAGGGTACCAGGGAAGTTTTGCAATTAAGCTTTGTTTATTTAATTTCTTCAAAGTAATTACCTCTACACTCAATACACCTCTCCATTCTCCGAAACGAATTTTTAAACCAGTTCTGCTAAGTTTTACTAGGGAGTAAAGCACACTCGTTGTCCCAAGTCCGTAGAAGGTCCTCATCACTGGAAAACCGCCCCCCTTTTAACTTCATTTTCACATGCGGGAACAGTGCAAAGTCGCAGGGAGAAAGATCTGGACTGTAGGGAGGGTGCTCGAGAAGTTTCAATCCTGTCGTGTTCAAATATCCGGTGTAGGCTTTGGCGCGGTGAGCTGGAGCATTATCGTGATGGAGGAACCAGGTGTCCATTCTTGACTTAGGCAGGCATTATTCAGTACACCACTTAGCTGTGACTGTCTTCTGTGTGTCCAAAACGACGCGTTCCACAATTCCATTCGATTTGAAAAATACAGCTTCTTTACAGATCTGGACTTTCTGACAACTACGGGTGTGTCCTCATTATCAAAGATCCAAACATTGTTTTGAGCTTTGGTCGGTACATCGTAATAGTACAGTTTGTTCACATATCGAGATTGTCCCTTATTAAACTTTTTTAGCATCTCCTGGCACCAAGTCATCGTGTCATCTGCTTTTCAGTTAGTCGATGCGACACTCAGAGAGAACAAAGTTTCGTCACGTGCAAACGATCATGCAGAATCGAACGAATTACTGGTGTATTTAGGCCTGAAGTACCCTCTATCTGTCGATAGGTCACTTGCCTGTCCTCGCCAAGCATTTTCCTCACAGTAGTAACGTTTTCCTCTGTAACTGACGTTCGTGGCCTTCCCGGCCTCTGAGCATCCTCCACTGTTAAATTTCCCCTTTGGAATTCTCTATACCAGCTGAATATCATTGTGCGATGTGGACAAACATCACCTAGTGCAAAAGTCATTTTTTCAAAGCACTGGTCTATGTTTAAACTACGCACGAAGTTATAACGCAAAATTGCCTTTATCTCAATTCGTGACCACGATGTCATCGCAAGCAATTTATACTCTCACTGCTAATGAAAAACTGAGCCCATCGCCATGGCGCGGCGGCTACTATGCACGTATGAACATGTCTCAACATGCAGCAACAAGCAGCTTCCTACGATTCCTCGTTGCGTCATATTACTAAACTTTTCTAGTACCCTTTGTACATTTTTCTGGTATGTTAACAACTTAACTTACATCTAGAGTTGGGATATTTTTCCCTCTTAACAAGTCTTACCAAAGTCGATAATACGCAAACACCTTTTTGTTTGGTTTTTCTTGTATTTTATGCATACGTTTTTGATTCACGTTCCGTTTTTTGTATCATTCCCGCTTTTTATAATTGTGTACAGTTTTACGGACGGACAAAATAAGTTAAACTAATTTTGCTGAGTTGACCGGAAAAACCAGATTACCTGACGAGTCCATGGAATTAGCCGAGACGATTTCGCAACCGTTGCTTTATTTGGCTGTATACGCCCGTTAGTTTTCATATCCGTTCTATTATGTATTTTAAAATTTCATTTCGTAAACATATTCGATCGAGAATTACACGATTTACACGTATTTCGTTCGTCTTAACTGAATAGTCCCATCAACACCTTGAATGTGCAAATAACAATAAATGACATTAAATAAAAAATCCAAAACAAGACCAGGGAATCAATAAAAGCCACCAGTCATTCTGACTGTTACATCATTTGCGAAAACCGTTACTGTTAGAAAAAAGTCATTTGATAGCAGATAACGCAGTGCATAATATCATTAAAACAAAAGATAAGCGTCGAAATGGGACCATTATCTGCGTTTACTGCCATATTTGAATACGCGTAAAACAATTGCAACCGAGCCACCAGAGTATGTAACTATATATATATGATGGCGTTTTGTGCAGTTGTCTTTTGTTATCTGACACATTCTCACGTCACCAGTTCATTTAGTTTTAAAAAGACATAAAATGGAAAATTATCTGGATCGTCGTAATGATTATTTAAAACGAGCAATCTTTTTTCTTTGCGTCGAAGTAAAGAAAATGTAGGAAATCTTTAAAATATCGTCCCTATTACGGAACATTAAATAAATTTAATTTACTATATTCTGTTAAGTTCTGACTGATATTATTTTATGTACGTACATTCGACACAAAAAATAAATAATAATAAGCAGAGTTGGGATGTTTTCCCGCGGAACAGGGTCGTACTTAGTACGTAGTGCCCTCACTAGTGTAATGTAAAAAAAAACATATGAAGTGTCGAATTATAAGTTAGTAACTATCGGATCTTTTTATAAGGCGAATGTATAATTATTAGTTGCGCAACTAAGTTCTCGCTGTTTTTCAAGAGATGGCTCCAGTAGCTGGTCGATTGTGACATAACTAAAACGTCATGAACCCAGCTCAGACATATGGTAAACAAACCGCTTTGACCCATTAGTGATTTTGTTTTTGCGTCATATACCTTTGGTTGTGTGAAAATGTCTGATTTTTTGCCAAATAATCGTGATTTGTGGGAAGTGTTGCTTTTCTTCTTTCATTCGAAGAAAACGGCGCATCGAGAACTCCAAAAAGTTTACGGAGATGCTGCTCTGAGTGAAGCAACGTGCCGTGGTTGGTTCCGTCGCTTCAATGACGGTGATTTCGATGTTGAAGACCGTTCGCGTGAAGGAAGACCAAAAACCTTCGAAGGCGCCGAATTGGAGGCATTGCTCGGTGAGGATCCGCGCCAAACGCAAAAAGAGCTTGCTTCAGCATTAGGAGTTACCCACCAAGCCATTTCCCAGCGATTGCATGCGTTGGAAATGATTCAAAAACAAGGAACTTGGGTTCCTTATGGCTTGAAGCCAAGAGACGTTGAGCGTCGTTTTTTCGCCAATGAACAACTGCTCCAGCGGCAAAAAAGGAAGGGTTTTCTTCATCGCATCGTTATGGGTGATGAAAAATGGATTCATTACAACAACCCAAAGAGAACAAAATCATGGGGACTGCTCAGACATGCCTCTACGTCGACGGTTCGGCCGAATATTCACGCTGCGAAGGTTTTGCTGTGTATTTGGTGGGACTAGGGCGGCGTTATTTATTATGAGCTGTTGAAACCGAACGAAACCATTACTGGGGAACGGTATCGAACTCAATTGATGCGATTGAGCCGAGCACTGCGCGAAATGCGGCCACAATACGAGCAAAGGCACGAAAATGTGATTCTAAAGCATGACAACGTTTGGTCTCACGTTGCCAAACCCGTTTAAACCTACTTAGAAACGCTTAAATGGGAGGTCCTACCCCACCCGCCATATTGCCCAGATATTGCGCCGTCCTATTATTACTTTCGATGGCACATGGTCCGGCTAATCAGCAGTTCCACTCATATGAAGGCATCTCAAAATGGCTTGATTCGTGGATAGCCTCAAAAGACGAACACTTCTACCTTTCATCGGCAAATGTAATTTGGAAAATAGATAGAAATCAACACAGCGTCTTACACGGTCAATTAACATGCTGAATGAATTTTCAAGTTCATCTTTAGAGATGTCCTTCAAGATCGCTGACAACGCCTTTTTAATGGCTTCGATGTCGACATAACACTCTCCTTTCATCGGAAAATGTAGTTTGGAAAATTGATAAAAATCACAGGAGGCCAAATTCGGTAAATACGGTGTATGGTTGATGGTTGAAATGTCATTTGTAGTTAAAAAATTAGTGATAAGCGTCAAGCGATGAGATGGTGCATTATCATGTAACAAACACCAGCTGAAATTTTCACCATATTAAGGAAGCACACGACTAATATGTGCCAAAAAACTCTTCATTGACTGTTTGGTACTGTTGGAACAAACTCTTTGTGCATTATGCCTTTCGAACCATAAAAACAAATCAATATTGTGTTTACTATTGTCTTCCCCAAACGGCTTTTTCTCGGTCTTCCTTCGCTTGGATGTTTCCATTCAGAGTGTTGATCCTTAGCCTCTAGATCATATTGGAAACACCACGTCTCATCGCCAGTTACAATAGAATATCTGAAGTTTTCGTCCTTTTTGAGTCTTTAATCAAGTCTGTACAATGTTGAATTTGGAGCAATTTTTGATCATCAGTTATAACATTGGTGAAAGATCTACCTTACCGACGGATATTTCGTGTAATAGATGGCGCCACTAAGAATTACTATTTTAAGAAAAATCCGTTTTCTCTGCCACAGGCTGTGTACTAATATACGTTGGGGTATTCCATTCACACCTTAAATACTTGTAAATGTAATTTTAGTTATGTTGTAACTGTTTTGAGTCAAGAGTTAGAGTCCATTCTTTTAAGATAAAAATTAAAACAGAAGTAACGCATTATTTTATTTAATTTAAAAACAATTGAATTATTTACGATTGTCCGGCGCGATTTTTAAAAACAATACATTCACGAGAGGTATACCCAAAATTAAAATTTTTCGTCGATTGTACCCTGTACACAGCATACATTCAAATGTCCCCGAGAGGCATAACTTGCGCAATTCCTTCTGCTACATTAAATAGCGTTAATTTCAGTTGACTTTATAAAAAGGAGGCGAAGAAAAATGTCGTTTTTTTTTCAATGTTTTAAGGCCATTTAATGCTGTACAAGTCGGTCTAAATTGCCAACATTCGCGGTTTAATGAATGCAGATATAAGCTCAGCAAGAAAGAACGTTATCTTTATGCGACTGCTTGCGTTATTATACTCGAGAAAATTGCGAGAATTTTTAACTGGTAATTGCATCTCTTTATTACCGTTACAGTTGAAATTTGCAAGGGAAATTGTCATTTACGCGTTTCGGGAATGAATATTAATTGTAAAATAGAGTCTTTACTTTCAGGGAACGTTTATATTAAATATAATTTAAGTTTCTCAGGAAGAGAGGCTCCAAGTGGTATTTCTGATGATAATAATATTCATGCATTCGTTATCCAACAGATATGACACAAATTTATGAAACAATAATAACAACAACGTGAAATGGCTTGGTTGTGCGCCTGTGGTTCTCAATCTGTGGGGCGTGCAATACGGTTAAAAAGGGGGCGCGAAAAAATAAGTAAAAGAAATTAATTTTTTTTTAAAAATTCTTTAAATAACTGAAAGAAAAGTAATGAAGAACATTCGGACATAAATTACAAACAAATTTAATAATGATCAGTGCCCCTTTGGGATTGTCTTGTAGAGTACAGATTTTCGAAAGAAGTCACCGTAGAAAATGCGATTTTGTAATACGAGGGTAGCCGTTTATATTGGGTTGGCAACTAAGTATTTTCGGTTTCTACTGATAGAGAGCGTTGCTTTACTTTTTGTATAACGTATGTTCGTGCTGTACTTTACCGTTTGTCGCGTGATACTAGTCACATTGACGTAACTTCAGAAGCAAGTAGTGCGTGATTTTTATTAAAGCTATTAGTTGTGGGTTAATTTTAAATGGAGTGCAGAAACGAACATTTTCGACATATTTTACTATTTTATTTCCGTAAAGGAAAGAAAGCTGCTGCGGCTCACAAAAAGATACATATGTGAAGTTTATGCTGCTAATTGGTTAACAGAGCGCACGTGTCAGAATTGGTATAAAAAATTCCGTTCTGGAGATTTTTCCCTCAAAGATGAGCAACGTTCTGGTCGGCCTACTGAATTGAAGAGGATCGTCATATAACTGTTCGAGAGGTTGCGGAGAGGCTACATGTATCGCACACAACAATTGAAAACCATTTAAAATGTCTTGGGCTAGTTAAGAAGCTTGATATTTGGGTACCTCACGAATTGAAAGAAATTCATTTAACACAAAGAATCAAGTTTTGCGATATGCACCTTAAACGAAATGAAACCGACTCTTTCTTAAAAAGAATCATCACTGGTGATGAAAAATGGGTCCTGTACAGTAACATAGTTCGAAAACGATCATGGAGCAAACACGATAAACCAGCTCAAACCACATCGAAAGCTGAATTGCATCCAAAAAAGATCATGCTGTCAGTTTGGTGGGATTACAAAGGTGTTGTGTTTTTTGAGCTGCTTTCAAGGAATCAAACGATCAATTCTGATGTTTACTGTCAACAATTAATAAAACTGGATGAAGCAATCAAATAAAAACGGCCAGAATTGTCAAATCAGAAAGGTGTAGTTTTCCACCAAGATAAAGCAAGGCCTCACACATCTTTGGCAACTCGTAGGAAACTATTGGAGCTTAGCTGGGGAGGATGCCACATCCCCCATACAGCCCTGATCTAGCACCATCTGATTACCATTTATTTCGAAGTTTGCAGAATTCTTTGAATGGTAAAACTTTCACAAATGACAATGACCTTCACTCGCACCTGGTTCAGTTTTTCGCTGATAAGGACCAGAAATTTTACGAGCGCGGAATCATGCAGCTGAAAGAAAGATGGCAAAAGGTCATTGAGCAAAATGGAAAATATATAATTGATTAAAAACTATTCTTTGTTTAAAAAGGTGTTTTATTTTATACTACAAAACCGAAAGTACTTAGTTGCCAACCCAATACTTCGAGAATAGCAAACAAAAAAAATGTTATTATCGAAAATAGTTTTATTGCTTTTTAAAATATTCTCCATGAAAATCAATGCACTTTTGCATTCGTTTAAACCAATCCGAAAAGCATTGCTGCTACTGCGAAGGCGGTATCTACAAAATATGAGTTTCTCAGGACAGTATATTGTTGGTAT
This sequence comes from Dermolepida albohirtum, assembly GCA_031893035.1. Lineage (NCBI taxonomy): Eukaryota > Metazoa > Arthropoda > Insecta > Coleoptera > Scarabaeidae > Dermolepida > Dermolepida albohirtum. The sequence continues at coordinate 74,269 of JAVIWB010000249.1, read as the reverse complement.
AATGAATTAAAATTTGGACGGCGTTCTTTGGACGATGAATTTCGTGAAGGTCATCCCACAAATGTTGTTGTGTCGGAAAACATTAATGCAGTGTCTGAATTGATAATGCAACACCCTCATGTGACATGCCGTGAGATCGAAGCATCTCTAGGTATCAGTAACACTAGCGTGCATAAGATCCTGCATGAACATTTAGCTTTTAAGAAGCTATGTTCACGTTGGGTACCACATAATTTGACAACCGCTCAAAAAAGAACTCGCGTCGATTGGTGCCTAGAATGCCTCAACTGCATCTTCCGACATAGAAAACCGTTGACCAGGAAGTTTATTCTGTACGTGTGGGAACAAAGATAGTATGTATATTTATTTCATTATGTCTCTGTTTCGTTGTATTTTCTTATTACTTCTCATTACTTCTAACATTTTTGTTATAAGAAATAATTATTTTCTTAAGACAATCTTATAATGTCTTCTGGGACGTTTCGACTGACGTTATACTAGTTATGTACGAAGTATCATATATGTATATATATATATATATATATATATATATATATATATATATATAGACAGTTGAAAATGAAAAGTAATCAGAAGAAATAAAAGAAAATAGAAAAATCGATACTTCGTTCATAACCGGTACAACGTCAGTCGAAACTTTACGGAGGACATTCGAAGGTCTTTTTAAGAGAAAGATTATTTTCCATAATAACAATATTGAAAGTAAATCCTTAATAAGAAAATACAACGACACAGGGTCGTAATGAAATAAATTAAATGAAATGCAATTTATAAATCAAGCAACATAGGTGAAAATTACTGAGAGTAAAAAAAACTATCTAAGTTTTAATATACACAATAAGATTAAGATAGAGATATACAGCGAGGTACACAAAATATGGACAAAATAACAACTTTACGAAAAATCATATTCTTAACTAATGAAAAGAAACGAAAGGTAAAATGAGCACATTACACAAGGTCATATGTTTTATATATATGTCAGGCGATATCAATATTCATCATTCCCAATTATCAATGCACAATGTCTATGCATAAACATGAACGATCGTCCTAAATGCGCACGACATATGTAAAGTGACTTACTTTTCGTGAAGAAAACTATACATGCATGAATATCTATACTAAGAGTGCAAGAGGCATAAAGAAGCTTTGTTTTAATTTATTTTATTTATTTACGAGATATAAATTTGTTAGATGCTAGATCTTATTAGTAAAAGAATCTATCCCCGAGAACTATACGAGGTGGTAGTTTGAAAAATATCACTGTATTAGAAAGTACACAATCTATGAAGGATATGATTCAAGTTTGAGGACGCCACGTTGTTTAATATTTGTTTGGCAGCCATCAATATTGAACGTTATCAGTGAATTTGTAAAAAATGGAAAAAATCGGCTATAGTTACGTGATACAATACTTTTATTTGAAAGGCCTCAACCCAACCGATATAAAAGCTGAATTGGATTCTACTCTGGGTGAGTTTGCTCCATCGTTTACAACAGTGAAATATTGGATAGCAGAGTTTAAACGAGGCCGTACGAGCTGCCAAGACGAGCATCGCAGTGGTCGACCAAATGAGGTGACGACTCCAGAAATGGTGAATAAAATCCACAGAGCGGTACTGGATGATTGTCGACTGAAAGTGTGCGAGCTAGCAGATATAGTAGGTATTTCAAAAAGTGCGGCGCATCGCATATTATCTGAAAATTTGGACATGAGAAAGTTGTGGGCAAAATGGGTGTCGCGTTTGCTCACACTCGAGCAAAAACAGTGTTGTGAAGATGTTTCAATTGAGTGTTTAGCGAAGTTTCACAGCAACAAAGAATTTTTGGAACGTTTCATAACCACGGATGAAAGATGGCTCCATCACTTCACACCCGAGACAAAAGAACAATCAAAACAATGGACTCAAAATGGAGAACCGGCTCCAAAGAAGGCGAAGACCGTTCCATCTGCAGGTAAGTTCATGGCATCGGTTTTTTGGGGTGTACGTCGAATAATTTTCTTTGATTATATTGAAAATGGAAAAACTATCAACGGCGAGTATTATGCGAACTTATTGCAGCGCTTGATCGAGGAAATCAAACAAAAACGGCCGCATTTGGCTAAGAAGAAAGTACTGTTTCATCAAGACAATGCACCAACTCACAAATGCGTTATTGCAATGGCCAAAATTAATGAATTAAAAATGGAATTGACACCTCATACACCCTATTCGCCAGATTTAGCCCCCTCGGATTATTTTCTGTTCACAAACTTGAAAAAATTAAAAAAGTGGTCAAAGATTTTCCAACAATGAAGAAGTGATGTCGGCAGTTAATGGTTATTTTGAGGAGCGATAGAGTTCTTAATATAAAAAGGGTATCGAACTAATTGAGCATCGCTGGGAAAAGTGTATAGAGATTTTGTTGAAAAATAAATATATTTCTTTACAAAGTTTTTGTGTTTTCTTTGTTGGGTCGGGTACTCCTGGAACCACCCTCGTAAGTTTCATATAGGGAAATAGGAGCCTATCTAATAATAAAGTATGAGTTTTCTATAATTTTTAAATTGTAATTCTACAAACTTTATAGAGCTATTCATAGCAATATGTTGCTCTATTTATAAACTACTTTCAAGATAGAATTATAATGTTCAAAGCCGATTAATTCAGTGTATATATATGCAATTATTGTACAATATAATTAGCTGATAAAAATAAATGAGCGTATTCAATTTCGTCGTTAATTAATGAAAAAAACACATAAAAAATCGTGTATTGCAATCGCAAGAAACGCCATGAAATTACTCGAAGAAAGAAGTCGCATAAACATTTAATTTCGAAAAGACATATCCTATATACAAATACGCATAAACGTCCGTTTTTATCAGTGTCAATGTATTAATTATATCCAATTCAATTAAGTTTTAATTATCTTCTTGACAGATTTAATGTATCAAAGCACAGGCGGGTTCAAATGCATAATCACAATCATAATAATAACAACAATAATAGGAATTGGTCGACGTGGTGTTGTGTTTTTACATTTGTTTCATATGAGCGTGTGCACACAAACAGAGAGACACGCACACATACACACACGCGATTGTGGATTACTTTATCTTATCACATTACTGATGTTGGTAACTCTGACCCGGTATTTAACCCCGTAATCTCTGTCTGCTTATATTAAAAGAAATTATTAATTATCAAAAACTAATTTGTGTTTTTGCTTGCAACGAAAGATATTTTTATCTTCTACATGGATACATGTAGTACGTATGTGATATTTATAATTAAATATATCTACTTTTTTTCACTTAAAGCATATTATATACGAGGGTAGTTTGACAAGTAGTGAGAATGCAAAAGAAAAACGAATTTTTTTAATACAAAATAATTTTTATTTTTTAATATATTCTCCTAAAAGAGCAATACATTTATTCCAACGGTGCTCTAATGCCCTTATGCCATCTTTAAAATGCGATTCCGGAAGGCTTGCAAAATACTCATTTACGAAGATGATAAGCTCGTCGTTAGACGAAAATTTCTTTCTATCTAGTGCCGTTTTCAATTTTGGAAATAAGTGGAAGTCCGAAGGGGCTAGATCCGGCGAATAAGGTGCATGCGGTGCTAATTTGAAATGCAACTCGTGGATTTTGGACATCGCAACTGTGCTGGTATGCGAGGAAGCCTTGTCTTGGTGAAACAAAACCTTTTTCTTTGCCATTCCTGGCTGTTTAGCACGAATCTCAACATTTAATTTTTGTGGAAGTTCTGCATAATATTGTCCGTTTATTGTGGCACCTTTCTGAAGGTAATCAATGAGCAAAATGCCCTTTGAATCCCAAAAAATTATTGCCATCACCTTGTTTGCCGATAAAGTGGTTTTCCTCTTTCTTTGGACGTGCAGAACTACGTTCTAACCATTGTTTCGACTGTTGTTTAGTTTCGGGTGTACTGTAGTGTATCCAAGTTTCATCGCAAGTAACAAATCGCCTACAAAAATCAACCGGATTCCGCTTATAAAGGTCCAAACACTCATTGGAAATGCGCAAACGAGTGAACTTTCGATCAGTCATAAGCAATAGCGGCACCCATCTTGCCGAAAGTTTGGAAAGGCCCAATTCTTTCCTTAAAATGTGGTGTACGCGTTCTGTTGAAATGTTTACCATGTCTGCTACTTGTCTCACTTTGAGTCGTCGATTTTGCTTAATAATATTATGGATTTTTATAATCATTTCCTTAGAAGTCACGATTTTGGGTGCTCCAGAGCGCGCTTCATCAACACAGCTTGTTCTACCATTGTGGTTGACCATACTTATTGTGGCGAATGATGGAGCAGATTCACCTAATGTTTCCCGCAACTTATCTTTTATTTCGGTAGCTTTCATACCCTTAATTACGAAGTATTTAATCACCGCACGATACTCTGCTTTGTCCATTTTAACGAAAAGACGTGTTGCTTCTTTTTCAATCAGCTGTCCAAAATAAACTAATCAACCGATTTATCTAAATATCGGAATTTAAACATATAAATAGCCAGCCTAAATTACGGTGCATTTGTTTTACCAATTAGAGCGCCACCTATGTGTCATTCTCGCCACTTGTCAAACTATCCTCGTATTAGAGATACGTAATATTTTCTTTTTGAATGAATAATCTGTTATAGTGCATTCGTACCTTGGAAAACAGTACAGCTCTCGTGGGAGTACAGTACATTATGCTCATTAATTAACTGATATGGCTTTTGCTTGATGAAAATCCATAACAAAATTAAACACAAAGCTCTTGAAATATCTTGAAAAATAGTCTCACAATTGTTTCGCCAGCACTTACTTTGACTCCTTCTGACCAAAATGTCAACACAATTGGAATATATTCTCAGGGAGGGGGTGACGTACAATTTCAATGAAATAAATTTAATAGTGGAGAATTATTCAAATCTGCTTGGTTATTTAATAAATAATTACGTTTTCCATATTTGTTTGTTTTAATAGTTATATTATTTATAGACAACTTAGTTGTCAAAATACGTATACAGAATTACGAAAATTAATGTGGAAAGGGGTTATATAGCAACCTTAATGATCAAGTTAATCAACCACAGGCTCCATCAAAATCACCTTTTATAGTTTCAAGAAATGTAATTTGAATGTAGAATGGTGAACTCTGAATTAAAACAATGACGACAAGTCTCGTACGTAGACTTCCGCGGTCGTGGTGTCCATACTATCTGCTTCTGGGCTTCTGGACTTCCGGGCTGGAACCGTGTCACTGCTATAACTGCCGACGTTTCGTACCCACTCGTATGGAACATCTTCAGGGCTCATCTACTGCTACTGTCTGTCACACTGAAACTGAAAACGGAAATAGTTTCAGTGCGACAGACAGTAGCAGTAGTTGAACCCTGAAGATGTCCCATACGAGCGGGTACGAAACGTCGGTAGTTATACCAGTGACGCGGTTCTAGCCCGGAAGCCCAGAAACAATGACGACAAGTATTTAAACGTGCTGCATAGTTGGGATCATGTTTATTATGAGTAGAACTTCTTTTGTGTTCTCATATTTGTTTCAATAGATGTTCCAGTTTGACCGAAATATATATATCTTAGAGCAACCACCACAAGAAACTTATTCACTGAAGGTCGATATATAACCCCTTTCCGCATTAATTTTCATGTTCCGTATACGTATTTCCACAAATAAGTTGTCATTTTCAGCGGATAATTAATTACAATATCATACCAGTGTGTATTTGGCGGTTAGCGAGGATAGTGCGGAATTATTCTGTGCGAGTTTTACCGCGGATTCAACTGCGACATTGTGATTAATTAACTGCTGATAATGATAACTTAGTTGTCAAAATGCGTACACAGAATGTGAACCTCGACATGGTAAGATGTTTATATTTACCTTTTTCGATTAATTTGCAATGGAAATTAGATTTTAACAAAGAGTTTTTTTTACAACTTTTCTTGTTCGGTGTCTAGACCATAGTGAAAAACGATTAATGCTAATTAACGGTATTTCTAACAGATGTCGCTAGGCTTAAGTATGCAATGTTATGATTTGACGCATATGCCATTTCATTTTACTGACATCAAGTTTCGAAACCATACATGTTATATTTTGCAAAAGTAACACTGTTATAGATTTATACCTCTTTGAAAATGTCGAGTTTCGTGCCTGAAAAAGTAGATCCGCGGCACGCAGAGCTGTTTACTAGTAGAAACTTACAGTGAGCATGCTTCAACCATAAAGACATGTGAGGCGTGGTTTCGACGATTCAAAAGTGACGATTTCGATGTGCAAGATAAAGAACGTTCAGGTAGACCGAAAAAGTTTGAAGGTGCGAAACTGCAGGAGTTATTGGATGAAGACCCAACCCAAATTCAAAAACAATTGGAAGAAGCGTTAAATGTGGCCCAAGAAACGATTAGCGACAGATTACGAGCAGTGAGAAAAATCCAAAGGATGGGAAAATTGGTGGCACATCAATTGAATGACAGGCAAATGGAAAATCGAAAAATCGTCTGTGAAATGCTGCTTCAAAAGTACGATCGGAAGTCATTTCTGAATCGAATAGTCACAGGTGATGAAAAATTGTGCAAAAAATTATGGTTATCACCTGACTAAGCCGACTCATCGACTTCAAGGCCAAATCGTTTTGGTCGCAAGACAATGCTCTGTATTTGGTGGGACCAGAGTGGCGTGGTGTATTACGAACTACTGAAACCTGGTAAAATAGCTAATTCTGATCACTACCGACAACAAATTATCAATTTGAACCATGCATTGATAGAAAAACATCCATAATTGACTCAAAAACACGGCAAAGCGATTTTACAGCACGATAACGCGCCGTCTCATACAGCAAAACCGGTCAAGGAACCGTTGAAAACATTTGGATGGGACATAGTATCACACTCGCCGTATTCTCCAGACCTTGCCCCGTCCGACTATCACCTTTTCGCATCTATGAGACAAGCGCTTGCAGAGCAACACTTATTTCGAAGAAGTTAGAAAATGGCTCGATGAATGGTTTTGCTCAAGGGACAGTTTTTTTAGTATGGCATCCATAAATTGCCTGAAAGATGGGCAAGATGTGTAAAATCAAATGGCTAATACTTCGAATAAATATATTCTTCCATTTACTTGAAAATTATGTAGTTTTTTTACGAAAAAACCGGTACACCTGGTATTTTAGTGTTCTTTTACTATCGTAAATGTTCTTTAACGCCCGTAAATATCGTGCTGCTTCTTTTTCCTAATTTTCAAGCAGATATAAACACTCACAATATAAGAACTAAGGACTAATGAAGGCAAAAATATAATACTATTGAAGAATCGTTTAGTAATAACGACTCGGACTGCAATTTAAATCTCGTTCCGTTTTCTAAACTGACAACGAAATTGCTGCAATTAACTTAATTGAAAAGTTAAAAATTAATTATTAGAAAAGATAGTAATCTTCGCCAGAACAATTTCTACTCGTTATATTCGGTCTCCTCACCGTTCTTGTTTCCCTGTCGTGCTGTAAAGGTCACTGGTGTACCTGAATTTTTAATTAGTTTCGAAACAAAACAAATTTCATCTATAAAACTGTCATTTTCGAAAGCGACAAAAGAGAAAACGGTTTGTTAACAACCGACTTAATAGGTGTTTACTAAAAAGTAGCATTTTTCAGATTTCACCCGAAGATAATTGGTGACGGAATGGAAATAAAAAAAAAGAACAGAGAAGAAATCGGTAAAACACAAGATCCTCTTTGGGATCATTGGGTCGGTCGGAATAAAGCAAAAAAGAGAGCTGAACATGAGACCATAAATCTTTTCTAATTATTTTCTAAAAAAATCGGAAAAAAAAATAATAAATCATCAGAATATTGCCATGTAATATGATATTGGAAGATTGGAATTTATTTAGTTTGTGTGACATTTTTTAAAGTGTTTTTGTTAATAGATTTATACTATAAAAATTATAATAACCAAATCCATTTATACAAGGTTTTCCAATAAGAGTGATATGATTTCTTTAAAAAAAAAACACACTTATTGTTAAGAAAATTCAAAAGTTTTTCATTTATTTTATATGAAGTACAATCGATACAATTAAGTTCTAAATAAAACGTCATTCAAATGGCCTCCACGAGTTCTTCTGCAGGAACGAATTCGATGAACCCAGTTTTCGAGCACTTTTTCCACTAAATCTAGTCGTATGTCATGAATGGCACGTTCAATATTGACTTGTAAAGCTTGAAGAGAGTCTGGTTTACTTCGATAGACCAATGACTTCAAATAACCCCACAAGAAATAGTCTAATGGTGTTAAATCACAACTTCTTGGAGGCCATTCAATATCACAATTTCTTGAAATAATCGAATCTCCAAACTTTTTTCGCAATAATTCTATTGTTGCATTTGCTGTGTGGCACGTAGCCCCGTTTTGTTGGAACCAAATGTTGTCAAGATCAACTTCTTCCAATGTCGGCCATAAAAAGTTGGTTATCATCAATCTATACCGCTCCTCATTGACAGTAACGGTGTTACCAGCTTTATTTTGAAAGAAGTACGGACCGGTGATTCCACCATACCAAAAACCACACCAAACTGTCAATTTAGGTGAATGTAATGGTTTTTTATAAATAATTTGTGGATTTTCTTCGCACCAGAATCGATAGTTTTGTTTATTTACCACACCATCCAGATGAAAGTGAGCCTCATCAGAGAAGATGATTTTCTTAAAAAAATCGTTATCGTTTTCAAGTTGTTCCAAGGCAAAATCAGCAAATTCACGACGTTTACGGTGGTCCAATGGCTTCAGTTCTTGAGTGAGAACAATTTTATAGGGATGCAAACCCAAATCCTTTCTCAAAATCTGCCAGGTTGTGGTTTGAGACAGTCGCAATTGTTGAGAACGTCTTGGAATCGACAAATTACGGTCTTCAGTAACACTTGCCTGAACGGCAGCAACATTTGCATTACTTCCAGCGGTTCTTTGTCTTATTTGCACTTGAAAATTATGTAAAGAAAATGTAACCTCAAAATTTTTAACAATTCGACGAATAACGAGCACACTTGGACGATTATTACGACCATAAAATGGCAAAAGCGCACGAAAAGTTGCAATTGGAGAACGATTATTTTGATAATCAAACTGAATAATTTGTAAACGTTGTTCTTGCGTATATCTCTCCATGATGAAATTGTAAACACTACTGAATACAATGAAAAACAAATGACAGATCATGACATATTACAAATGGCCGAAATGTCACTTCAAAATCATATTATCCCTATTGGAAAACCTTATACAATTGTATGGTGTAGCTATGGTATATCTAAACGAAGAGTAGTTTTGGAAGCGATAGAATTTTTTTAAAATTTTAATAATTAGCAATCAGAAATAGAATTTTTTCCCATACGAGAATAAAAGAGAATAAAAGAGAACAATATAATTAATACGGACAGTAGAAAAGTTTGCATAATTGCGAAAAATCAATGTCAACAACGTACGAAATACAAAGTCATAGTTTACCGAAGAAGTATTGATATACGAGGGTGTTCTTTTCCATGACCATTATGCATAAATGTGGCTGAATTTCATTGATGCATCGTTGCATAGACCCGTGATTTCGAATAACCCCATAAAAAGAAATCTAATGGTGTTAAATCACACGATCTAGGGGGCCAATTCTGATCACCGAAACGAGAAAGTACACGACCTGTAAATGTCTCATGCAGTAATTAATAATAATAATAATAGTAATAAGTCTTTATTGTCCAACAGATTGTTACAATCCAATAACAAGACAAAAGAAATATAAAAAAATACAAATCATCAGATAATTAAACAATAGTAACCTAATTCATGTTCACAGTGTATTAAAAAAAAAGAAATAAATGAATACAAATATAGTCATACACATACACACACCCATAATTAAGAAAATTAAGACAAACGTGCCCTAGCGACAGCCAGTATCCGCCCCAAGGAATCAAAATTTATATCGCATGGTCCGACAAACGGTTGAAAAAATTGAATTGTTTCACGGGCTGTTTGGCATGTGGCACCGTCTTGTTGAAACCACATATTGGCCACATCAATATCATCCAATTTCGGCAGAAAGAACTGTTACCATGTCGCGATATCCAGCACCAGTAACAGTAACTGCTTGACCAGCCTCATTTTCAAAAAATCATGGTACGATTATGTCTCCAGCCCAAAATCCACACCAAACAGTTATACTTTGTGGATGCATTTGTTCCTCGACAATCACATGTGGGTTCTCAAAAACCCAAAAGCGGTAATTTTGACGATTAACAAAGCCATCAAAGTGAAAATATGCTTCATCGCTTAGGATGATTTTGCTTGAAAAATCAGAATCCATTTGTTGATGTTCAATAATCCATTCAACGAACTCTCTTCGCTGTGCATGGTTATTAGGCTTCAGTTGTTGTGTTACTTGAATTTTGTAAGCATGGAGACACAGATCTTTAGTGAGTATTCGCTGTAGAGAGCTTCTTTAAATTAGCAATTCTTGTCCACGAAGCCGAATTGAGGTTTCTGGATTGTCACCGACGCTCTCACGCACTGCTTCGATATTGACATTTGTACGGCTTGTTTTTGGACGACCAGCGTGTTTGGCGTCTCCAACGGATCCAGTCTCCCTAAATTTTTCAATTAATCTCTTTACAGTTGACGAAATTAAAACACTATTTCGACCATATTTTGTATGAAATTTTCGAAATGCGGCCGCCAAGCTTTCATTATTTTCGAAATATTGTTCGATAATGAAGACACGTTGTTCTATCGTGTAACGCTCCATTTTTACTAACTCTAAACTGTCAGCTGTTAAATTGTTTTTTTTAGGGTTGCCAACACTTTACTGCACAAATGGCGATAAATTCAAATCTTGCATTAATTTTGGGACATCCATTACACAAGAGTACAAATTCCGGTCAACTTTTGGATCAGAGCAGATGAGAACAATTCTTGACTTTATTTGAGGTGCCGAATTCAAATCCGGGTTTCGTTTTTCAAAATTGGTTCTAGTTTGTGAGTTCGCGCATGTTGGCAGTACTGCGCTATCATAATGAGAGTCAGCTGTTGGCGTCGCTAGAAACATTATTTAATTTGTATTTTTTGAATCCAAAACGTGTGAAAATGCAAAGACAGAATTGTAAAGTTGATTCAAAATATTTTTGTTATGTTTGCGGATGTTATATGATCAAAAAAAGTGGCAAAGTTATTACTAATGTGATCAGAAATGCATATTTTTATTATTTTGGTTTCTCTGTATCAAGCACTCACAAGCCGTGGGTACCGAAATTGTTTTGTAACGCGTGTAGCACAATATTATACAAGTGGTCACGGGGTAAAAAAGTATGTTTTTCATTTTCATTGCCAATGTTACGGAGAGAGCCGAAAAATCGTGTAGATGATACTTTTGCTTGATGAATGTCGTCAGTCTAAATGCAAAAAAAAACTAGCAAAATATAAATATCCTGAAGTATCATCAGTGTCTAAGCCAGTTCCCTGTGCGAGCAATGATCCTTTGCCAATTTGTCTAGGTACGAGTACAAGTTCCATGGAAACTTGTAGTTCATCACCGACGAACAGTGGAAGCGATTTTAACATGGAGAAAAAACATTTAGTTTCGCAAAGTGAACTCAATGACTTGGTTCGTGATTTGAATTTATCGAAACAAAAATGTTTAACGTCCAATGAAGCAGCAGCAGTTGTTCAAAACTTTCTCGGTAACCGCAAATCCCCGGATTTCAAGAAGAAAATCGACAGTTTGTTGCATAATTATTGCAAGATTGGAGCTCGAATGTCTCTCAAAATACATTTTCTGCATTCCCATCTCGAATGTTTTCCTGAAAACTTGGGTGATACAAGCGACGAGCAAGGAGAGCGACTACACCAAGATTTGGCGAAAATCGAAAAACGATACCAAGGATTTTGTAACGAGGGCATGATGAGCGACTACTGTTGCTCTTTAGTGTGTGAAACAGATCCCAAACAGTACAAGCGACTCAGTTCGACTGCTCTTCATTTCTAATTTAACACTTTTTAATGAATAAAATGGAGATTAATTGTCAAAAATTGTAGAAAATGTGTTTATTTAATATCTCGAAAACTAGAACCAATATCAAAAAACGGAGTGAAGATTCGGATTCAGCGCCCCAAATAACCTTACAAAAACAGCTTTCGGTTGCTTATGTAGATCCAAAACCGTGTATAATTGTGTTATCAGTACTGTAATAAATTCAATAAATGTTAATTTTAGGTTTATTTCACATTAAAATAAATAACGATTAATTGGAGTTGTTCAGAGTTGTTCCTCTATAAAAAAAATTTAAAAAATCCCTTGGATTAAGTAACCGTATAGTTTTTAATTTAAAAAATAATCCTCTATTTATGTTAGAGTCATTAAAGGTATTGATTCGAGGAAGCAATAATAATGTTAAACATACTCAACATTGCTGCGATAGAACACGACCATCAAATTAAATATAATATACTGCCCCCTAGAAAAACTTTAATTAAAAAGAATTAATTATCATATATCTCTGAGGGAATAATCGAATATTTTATGCTACTAAGAAGTTGACATTCTACTTGCAGAGGTATGTATCCGTCGTAGTGGTTAACTCACTCACACGCAGAGAGATGTAATTCACTTAAAATATTTTAATTGGCGTGTTAGAAAACCCCGGTAGCTTCCTTTAATTGGTACTACACCATTATGTTAACTAAATGAAATAATTAACATTAACATTTTTCTCTTTTCGAATCACTAACTGGTTATTTGTCGTTTAAATTTTGTTCTTGTCTGGTTTTAGATCTCCTTTTATTTTCGATTTATTTCTCCTTGATTTTCGTTTTATCCCTTCTTATTTTAAATCGTTTCTTTCTACTCGTCGAATAAAACTGTTGATTGAAGGTAATGGCCGACAGCGGATTAGTGAGCCTAATTGAAAGAAAAACTAAAATATTTTAATAAATGCATCGCACAATGATTCTCTTGCTGTTGTTGCTGCTGGCTATGTATGTATGTTGCGGTTCAGGAAGAAATTAGTTTCTTTCGTTCAACGACTGCTTCATTACAAGGTAGGATCAGTTTTTACAGTCTTTGTGACGAGTTTTACATGTTATTGTTGTATTGTCATTGAGTAGCGACGCTGGACACAACACTAATCTTTGAAAAATAAAAATGCGCGAATTTAAAGAATTAAGATACATAAGACAAATGTATTTTTTTTCAATAAAATTTAATAACGGTCAAAATCATGTAAATAAATATTTTTGAGATACGAAATGAAGCAAATGAATTATGGCACTATATTTTAAATATTTTTTAAAATCTTTTCAAACTTTGACATACTTAAGCTAACTTATTATAATACCACCCTTTTTCAACTTCTAATAGCACTTGTTTACAGACATTTTTAATAAGTTCAGCTATTTGAAAGTCTGACACAATTCTGAATGTTGTTTTAGTTGTAATTGCATTTATTGGTTATAATACATTTGCAATGTACCAAAGCATGGTTCAACGCAATGCAGAAGAATGCAAAACAGTAAAATCCAATGCTTTAGAAACTTTTGTGGCCACCCCAGTCATCTAATAGAAAAAGAATTCTTTTGTTTAATAGATGATTGATCATAACTGCAAACAGCCTCATATACATGTGTTTATCCGTCATTTGCTGCAGTAAAATAGTAATTTTCGAAAATAAGCTTTATGTGCCATCATAGGCGGCTTTGTCAAGTAGGTCTTCGAGGGGGAAGATAGGCCAGAAAATCTTTCATAGTTGACCAAGAGGCTCTCTAACAAAGAATGGAAACCACTCCGGTTTCCAGTTCCTGACAATTGTCAAATGAGCTTGACTCTTCGTAATGGACAGTAATTCGCTTCACAAACTAGGAAAGGTAAACAAACGATGGAGAAGTATGCCTTAATTGGCTGCAGAACAGGCCTAGCGGCGAATGCAAATTCGTAATCAACTTCTTTCTAATCCATAGGATCCATTTTCATCGACGAATTATAACATGTCAATAAATCAACCCGTTGCCAACCTGCAGAGCCTTTGCTTAAGGGCAAAAGTTTTGAAGCAAAGGTGATGTGCGTTTGGTGGATTTTCAAAAGTGTTATTCACTTTGAATTGGTACCAGAAAGTAGGGCGTTAAGCTTCGAAACGTACTGCGAGCAATTGGGTTGAATGTATGTAGTTTTAAGAGAAAGGTACTCTGCAATAGTCAACAGTAATCTCGTACTCTTCTATCAAAATAACGCTAGACCGCATGCTGCTCCAACTATGTCTAAAAATAGGAAGAGTTGGATGGGGTAGAGTTGAAACAGCATTCAACCTAAAGCTCGAATTTAGTACCATTCCATGACCATCAAAGTTCAATAGCACTTTTTATTGTTGGGTGTATTTTTGCTAATTTCCTAGAAGTGTAGGAAGGTAGGAGTCAGACAAAGACGTAACCTCAGTCCATTACTAATCAGCTTAGTGATTGATGACATAAGATTACGACTAAAGGTTATTTTAATTATACGCGTATTACATCCGCAGATGTCGAGCGGTCATTTTCTAAAAATAAGAAGATATTTTCAGCACGACGTGCGTTTCTCTCCGAGACATATGTATGTGGAAACTTACGTCATGCCGCAGACATTTTGTCAGTCTTATCCATTTTGCGCTACGCAACGACAGCTGTGAATAATGTAAAGTGTGTTATTTAAGATCGTAACCCTTTGTTACGACCCTGACCCTCGAGAAGAATATCCCAGCTCTAATCATACGAGGATGGTCTGAAATGTTGCCGATCCCAACGTGAAGATGGCAGCACTCATCAATAAAAGCTGGGGAATGTAGTTGTGTATCTATTGTCAGGTACTCACCAAAGTTTCACCCATTTTCGACGCGCAGTTTTTTTTTTTTGACAGTCGTTTGAGTGAGTCGATGTGAGTGGTTCTGGAAAAAATCGAGTATCGAGATGTCATTAAATATTTGTTTTTATCATTTACCACAGTGAAATTTTGGGCAGCATAATTTAAACTTGGCCGTAAGAGCTTGGGAGACGATGAACGTTCGGAGTGTCCAAAAACTGCAACTACTGACGATAACATCGCTAAATTTCACTAATTGCTAGACGACCGTGGAATTAAAGTGACAGAGATAGCTAAGGCTATGAATATATCCAAAGAACGTGTTTGTCACATGTTAAATCAAGATTTAGGCATAAGAAAGCTGTCCGCGCGTTAGGTGCCGCGTTTGCTATCGTTAGACGAAAAACATGTTCGAATGAACACTTCCGGCTCTGTTGACGCAGTTTAGGCGCAATAAATTCGAGTTTTGGCGCCGATTAATTACTGTAGATGAAACTTCAATACACCATTGTACGCCCGAAACAAAAATACTGTCGAAACAGTGGACTGCAAAGGGGGAACCGGCTCCAAATAAAGCAAAAACTGTTTTTTCGACTGGGAAAATGATGGCGACTGTTTTTTGGGATAATCATGGAATTATCTTAATCGATTATCTTCAAAAAGGAAAAACTATTACAGGAGCATACTACGCATCATTACTTGACAAGTTGAAGGCAGAAATTGTGGAAAAATGGTCATATTTGCAGAAAAAGAATATCTTGTTTCACCAAGAAAATGCGCTGCCTCACACCATGCCGAAAATCCACGAATTACGGTTTGGACTGCTTGACTGTGGCCTTACTCACCAGATCCAGCTCCAAGCGACTTCTTTTTGTTCCCTCATCTAAAAATTGCGCTCGGAGGACAGAAATTTTCGTCAAATGGGGAGACAATCACCTGCGTAAACAATTATTTTGCAAAAAAAAACGCCGAGTACTATTTGGACGGGTTAAAGAGATGGGAGCATTGCTGGACGAAGTGGGTAGAGTTACAAGGAGACTATGTATTAGGTGAGCAACTAAGTTCTCGCTATTTTTTAAGAGATGGCTCAAGTAATAAGTGCTGGTTGATTGTGACATAACCAAAACGTCATGAACCAAGCTTAGACATATGGTAAACAAACCGCTTTGACACATTAGTGATTTTGTTTATGCGTCATATACTTTTGGTTGGGCAATCGGAAATGTCCGATTTTGTGCCAAATAATCGTCATTTGCGGGAAGTGTTGCTTTTCTTCTTCTTTTATTCGAAGAAAACGGCGGCTGAAGCGCATCGACAACTCCAAAAAGTTTACGGAGATGCTGTTCTAAGTGAAACAACGTGCCGTGATTGGTTCCGTCGCTTCAAAGACGGTGATTTCGATGTTGACGACCGTTCGCGTGAAGGAAGACCAAAAACCTTCGAAGACGCTGAATTGGAGGCTCGATGAGGATCAGTGTCAAACGCAAAAAGAGCTTGCTTCAGCATTAGGAGTTACCCGCCAAGCCATTTCTCAGCGATTGCATATGTTGGAAATGATTCAAAAGCAAGGAATTTGGGTTCCTTATGATTTGAAGCCAAGAGACGTTGAGCATCGTTTTTTCGCCTATGAACAACTGTTCCAGCGGCAAAAAAAGAAAGGTTTTCTTCGTCGCATCGTTACGGGTGATGAAAAATGGATTCATTACAGCAACCCAAAGAGAACAAAATCATGGAGACTGCCCGGTCATGCTTCTACGTCGTCGGTTCGGCCCAATATTCACGCTGCGAAAGTTTTGCTGTGTATTTGGTGGTACCAGGGCGGTATTATTTTTTATGAGCTGTTGAAACCGAACGAAACCATCACTGGGGAACGGTATCGAACTCATTTGATGCGATTGAGCCGACCACTTTGCGAAAAGCGGCCACAATACGAGCAGAGGCACGACAAAATAATTCCTCAGCATGACAACGCTCAGCCTCACGTTGTCAAACCCGTTAAAACCTACTTAGAAGCTCTCAAATGGGAGGTCCTACCCCACCCGCCATATTCCCCAGATATTGCGCCGTCCGATTATTACTTGTTCCGTTCGATGGCACATGGTCTGGCTAAACAACAATTCCGCTCATATGAAGACATCTCAAAATGGCTTGATTCGTGAATAGCCTCAAATGTGAACACTTCTACTGTGACGGTATTCGAGCTCTGCCAGAAAGATGGGAAAAAGTTATCGCTAGCGATGGGCAATATTTTGAATGATTCATTGGTAAACATTTTTTCACAATAAAGTTGCATTTTCATCAAAAAAACAGCGAGAACTTAGTTGCACACCTAATAGAAAAACAAATATAGATTTTAAGAAAAAATGTCTCATATCTTTGTTAGGTCGGAAAGTTTTCGGACCACCCTCGTAACTTTGAAATTAAATTAGTTGTCCTCAGATTAAGCATATTAGAAAACAAAAGCGGTAACAAAACCTATTTACATTTACGGAAACGATCCCTTCTAATCTCATATAATCGAAAACAAGTTCTAACTATGCTGACACCTGACGGATTAAAAAGCCAATAACCTAATCTACAACACATCGGTGTTACGCCCATATATTTATTTTGAAAACAGTCCGTCAAGATAATCTTCTTTGCGGTTTCAGTCATGAACGTGCCCTTTTCTTGTTTATCGAACCTAGACAGACAAAGAACGGCATTTATCCCTTGAATTGTTGAGAGATTGTTTAATTTACTTTTCTAAAGATTTTTTGCAAGAACTTGTACTTGTGCACGCCAAAAAGGAATAGGGGTTCCTTTTAAGACGAAATTTAAGTAAAGATCTGTATGATTGACAGTCGAATAGTCCTTGGAAAAACCGATTAAATGTGTATGTTTGTGTTTAAAATTGTTATCCTGTTTCGTAGACCTGTCTTATATTAGTTCCTTTAAGCCGATTGGTAATTTGTTTTTGGGACTTTAAAGCAAGCTTATTCAGATGGCTTACAGGTCGGGTTAAGAATTCGAACTAGCAGTCAACGAAAGTAAAGTCGTTACAAATTCTTCACACCTTAATAATTATCTTTAATTTTTTTGCACAATACTTACACTTATGTCGAATATAATTTATGATACACGCCACGGATTTATATACACATTAAAGTTCGCAAATCGCGGTTACCAATCATAGATGCCAGAGAAGGAAGTACGTAACTTTGAGTAAAGATTTATAAGCTACAAATCTAGTAAGTAGAGTTGGGATATTTTTCCGGTGGGTCAGGGGACTAGGGAAGAGTGCGGACGAACGAGCGACCTTGCAATGCACGCGTTGTTTATATCACTTAAGTTTTGTTTTATAAATAACACACATTATTCACAATTGTTATTGCGTAATACAAAATGGATAAGGCTGAAAAAATGTCTGCAATATGACATAAGTTTCCACATTTGTCTCGGAGAGCAACGTACGTCGTGCCGAAAAGATGATCTAACTTTTATAAAATGACAGACATCTACGGATATTATACACATATAATTAACAATTTAAATAATCTTTAGAAATAGATGCACGCACCATCAGAATTTTGTCTTAATTTGGTAGAATGGAAATCTTTGTTTGTAACACTCTCGAACGTTTATTAAATTTGTGCTGTCTGCTGCCAATATTTTTGACTGAATTACACACAGGTCCCTCTCTTCTTTATCTACTTCAGTGCCAATAAACCCAAAATTCAAGTAATTTTGGGAATATTTTCTTGATTTTATCTTCGAAATTTCCAGTGTACTGGTGATGCTTTACTATCGCCTAATTCTCGCTTACACCAACTTAAAAATTTATCCATGATTTTATAGAAATCTACTACCATTCGAATACCGACAAGAGCAGTCAATGCGTAACTTATAACATACACAATCGAAGATTGACTCGCCTGAGACTAGCTGGAATTGAACGAATTGCAGTATTTATATGTCTGTATATACGCTAGCATTGCGAACTAGACAGACATTCCAGATGTTCAAGAGAAATCGAAACTTCTCTGGAAGTCGCGAGCACTTTAAATATAGTGGATACAGCATGTATATGTAGTGTACGTTTGAATATGAACAGTTTTTTACTTATTAAAAGTTTGAGTGTAGCTTTTCCTTTTATATGATGCTTCTGGAGTTGCTTATAGAAGGGTCCAATAGTAATCTCTTATCATGTTGACATTTCAACGACCCCAATACCGTTTCTCCATCTCCTTTATATCTTGGTGGAAACGCTCCCCTTGTTTCTCACTTACAGCTCCAAGATTATCAAAAATTTAAATGTGTGTAAAAAATGCACCTTCACACTCATGTTACATCCAAATTCTCGAAATGTTTTCAACATGTTTTGAACTATATTTTCGTAATTAGGGAGTTTATGATTGCCTAGACACTTCAAAACTACTTGTTTAAATGCACCCCATGTTGCTCTTTCTTTCAAGTTCATCGCATTTTCGAAAATAGGGTCTTGCTTAAGTTTTCGAATGTGAGGGCCAACAAATATGCCTTATTTTAACTTTGTCTCTGACAAACCAGGAAATTTCTGACACAAATATTGAAAGCAAGGTTCCGATTTTGATAGAGCTTTAACGAGTTGCTTCATTAGGCCCAATTTTATGTGCGGTGTTGGAAGCGGTATTTTTTGAGGATTCGCCAAACTCATACGCAGACCGTTCTTGCACCCAGGTTCTAAATGCTCTCTTGAACGCCATGCTATTCTTGTCCAGTGCTGTTCCCGTGTCCTACAATCCCATTCACACATAAAACAAGGAAATTTTGTGAATCCACTTTGCCAAGAAACTTTACGTCCTGTGGTATTTTAAAGTTCATTTTCGGATTCGGCAAAAAACATAAAGGGGAGCCAAATTTATAAAAAAAAGTTTTTTCATGGTTAGCTTGTGTTATCTGCTGACGATGACAATTTAGTTGGCGAAATGCATATACAAGATACGAATATTATTGTGGAAAGGAGTTTTATTAACCTTTAGCGATTAATTTAATCGACCATCTTATGAGAACAACAGAAATTATTGAATCAAATCCTCGCGTGAAACTCAACCAAAAAACTCGGGTTCTTTCAGGTCGTTTGCGGTGTTCGATACGCTTCCCCATTGGAAATTATTTATTATAATCTTTCAAGGTTTCCTTTTATATTTGTCACATCGAAATAAATACCGCGCCAGTCAATTTACCATATTTTCGTGGCGTATAAATCAGTTTTCCCGGGCATACGTACGCTCGCTTAACCGCCAACAACAAAAACTAGTTATATTTTAAATATGAGTGGTGCGCTGTTGCGGTCAACGTGATGTCTCCATACACGATTGTCAATTGTTTTATTTATGACTCCCGCAAACCACCGAGCGAGAGAACTTCGATATCACTTACCGTAGTTTTCTACACGACTTTTTACGACGGTGGTACTTTACTATATCTGCAGGGAAGTAATGAAGTTGAAATAATGGAACGTCACGAAGAGATAAAATCTATTTGTGGATAACCGAATAAAAGGTAGATAAGAATAATTGCTTATATTCACGTCTGTATCTATTAACTGTAAATTTTAGTTTAACGTCGCGATACAAGGGCGATTTGATAAGTGTGGTAAGAAAATTAAATTATTCATTGCTCTTAGTACTGTTCTAATGGGTGATTTAAGTAATGTGTGACATTTTATTATAGAAAGACTCAGCCCGGTACAGCGTCTACAAATCATTCAGTTATATTACGAAAATCAGTGTTGCACGAGAAATGTGTTTCGTGCACTTAGGGCAACGTATGGTCTACGAAAATAGCCCATCGAACGCACAATTTGCTATACCATCGAAAAAACGCAATTTTCATTATTGGATAATACGCGATCAAATAGATCACATCCAGCATCGGTCCATATTTCTTCAAAAGTAAAGACGATCGCTACATAACTGCGCCATGATAACGCACTTTTTGTCACCTGAAATTAAAGCCCGTGATCTGTACTATATTTGATTTCAACAAGATGGCGCTACTAGCTACACAGTCCTTGAAAGCATGGCTTTATCGCGAAAACAATTTGGTGAACGCTTAATTTCACGACCTGTGCAATGGCCGCCTGGACCATGTGATATCACACCTTTAGATTTTTTTGCTTTGGGTCTACGTAAAGTTCAAAGTCTATATGGATAAGCCAACTACGATTGGAAGCCAACATTACTTGCATTATTCGCTGAATACCACTGGAAATGCTCGAAAGCGTCATTGAAAATTGTGACTTCAGAATGGACCATGTTAGGCGCAGTTATGGCCAACATTTGAAGGAAATAACTTTTAAAAAATAAATGTCAAGAATGGTTCTTCTGTAGGATAATAAATACCCGACCAAAACGTTTTTATTATTTTTATTTTGTGCTGTAAAATCACTTTACCGTGTTTTCGGGCCTATTCTGGACGTTTTTCTATCAATGCAAGGTTCAAATTGATAATTTGTTGTCGGTAGCGATCAGTATTAACTGTTTCACCAGGTTTCAATAGTTCGTAATACACCAAGTCACTCTGGTCCTACCAAACACAGTGATCAAAACGATTTGGCCTTAGAGTCGATGGACCGGCTTCGTCAGGTGATAACCATATTTTTTTGCGCTTATGGTTTTAGAAATAAATCAATTTTTCATCACTCGTCACTACTCGATGCAAAAATGATTTCCGATCATATTTTTGAAGCAGCATTTCAGTGACAATTTTTTGATTTTCATTCGCCTGTCATTTAATTGATGTAGCACCCACTTTCCCATCTTTCGGATTTTCCCATTGCTCGTAATCGGTTGCTAATCGATTCATGGAGCCACATTTAACGCTTTTGCCAATTGTTTTTGAGTTTGGGTTGGGTCTTAATCCAATAGTTCCTATGCTTTTGCATCTTCAAACTTTCTCAGTCTACCAGAACGTTCTTTGTCTCGCACATCGAAATCACCACTTTTGAATTGTCGATTGCCTCACATGTTTTCGTTGTTAGAGCATGCTCACTTTAAGTTTCTACCAGCAAACGATGACTTTCAGCGGCTTTTTCTTTTGATTAAATAAGGAAAGTAATGCGTGCTGCAAATGCTCTTTTTCAGGCACCAAGCTTGACATTTTCAAAGAGCTATAAATTCACGACAGTGTTACTTTTCAAATCATAACATTGCATATTTAAGCCTAGCGACATCTGTTAGAAAAACCGGTTATGACTTTCCGGTACACCCGGTATTTAAGAATCGTCTCTATTTTCCTTTTTAAAACTTTTTCTTTAGTCTTAATGTTATTGTTTATTATATTTCGTTGTACTCGTTGTTGTACGAAAATGCGAACTGGCTTTTTTGAAATCCAATATGTCGTTCTTCTTTCAAGATCTTGTACACAGCCGGTGTGTTGTAATATATAATTAAATCTAATACCTTGACATCCTATTTTAGATTTAAATTGGTAAATTTAATTCGTAAACGACCTACTAAATCTTACTTCGTTATAAAAACAAATTTCATTACCATCGTCATTCTTGATTCAAACTAATCATATATTTTTTCTCCGCATTAAACTGTAATACGAAACCAATTTATTCATAATTTGCAAAATAAACAGGTCGGTTCTTACTATGAAATAACACGTCTTCGTTCACACTAGACGGTTATTTAGACATTAACTAACTTTTGAACGGGTTATTATCGTCGTTCCTTGCATTAAAGTAAATTGGATACCAAATGGTTAGCAGAACTTCCCTTCATTGACGTGTTTAAGAAAAAAAAGGAAAAAATTAAAAGATACTTCATTTTAACGCCATCTGGTGTGAAAAATCGACTCGATTTCGCGCAGATATGTGGGTAAATGGTTATTTCTTAACATAATCAAAGTAAATGGATATAAATTGCAAAATAATGACATGATGGGGTATTCAATTTTGTATAAAGAATATGTTGTGAAAGTAATTGGATAGGCAGCTCAACAAAATTGGTTAAAAACAAAACAATTTTTGGGCCTTTTAACGTATACAATACAAACTTGTTTTCTTTAAAATTTTATTTCATTTAAAATAAAAATTAAGTAAAAAGACGAGGTTACCGCTGGTGCTTATTGTAATAATAAGAAAATAAATGTTTCAACTTTACAAAATAATATATGTGAATATATTTTTCGATTTGAAATTTAACATAAAACCATATTTCTCATTCTGGAGTTTCTCAATGGTTAAACTTAGGAGTGCTTCTCTTTGTTTTATATACGAGGTATGGCAATTGAATAATGAGACTGCGCTCCTCCATCGCGCACGGCTGTAATTGAAATGTCATTGATCTTGATACTTCCCAAGCAACAGGTTTCGTCTCTCTGTCTGCTTTAGTTTACTTTCGAGCGTTAATTACAGATGACTCTGTTACTTAGTAGTGCTGTGATAATGGTTGACATAAAAATCGAGCAGCGAATTATTAACATGAAATTCCTTGTCGAATTAAAAAAATTGCCAACAGAAGTTTAAAAATGTTAAAGGAGGTGTTTGGTGATAATGTTATGTCACGTGCGCAAGTTTTTGAATGGCACAAACGGTTTTCTGAGAGTCGGGAAGAGGTCGAAGAAGACGAACGTCCTGATCCGCTAAAACTGAAGGGAAGCAATTTCAGTGCGACAGAGAGTAGCAGTAGTTGGGTCCTGAAGATATCCTATACGAGTAGGTACGAAACGTCGGCAGTAATACAAGTGACGCGATTCCAACCGGGAAACCCAAAAGCAGATAGAACTTTCACAAAATTAATGAAATTATGGGGAAAGTCCGACGTCTGAGCATTCGGATGATGGCGGATATGGTAAACATTAACGAAGAAACAGTAAGATACACTCTGCATAATGAATTAAACATGACAAAAGTTTGTGCAAAAATGGTGCAAAAACTCAGGAACAAAAGAACAATCGGATGAACATTTGCTCTGACATTATGGAACGATTCACAGAAGGACCAGACTTGCCCATAAAAATCATCACATGTTATGATTTTGTTTGGATTTTCCAGTATGACACGGAAAAAAGCGTCATTCAATGCACTGGAAGGTCGCCGGATCGTCAAGACAGAAAAAAGCCGAAAATATAGACAAGTCTGATGGTTTTTTCGATATCACAGGTGTCATCATGACTGACTGGATGCGAGAGTCAAACCGTTAATCAGAAATACTACACAGAAGTCCTAATCAAACTGAGGGAACGACTAAGGAAGAAAAGGCCAGATTTTTGGAAGAACGATTCGTGCATTTTAACGACTCGTGGATTTTGTACCACGACAACGCACCAGCTCATAATGCCCCACCTGCAAATCAGTTTTTAGCGGACAAGCGCATTGCTGTGCTTGATCATCCTCCGTATTCGCCAAACCTCGCACCATATGACTTCTACCTGTTCCCAAAAATGATAAGTGCATTAAAGGAAACACGTTTTCAATCTATTGAACATGTAAAAGAAAAACGGCCTAGTTGTTGAAGCGGCTGACAACTGATGAACTACAGCAATGTTTTGAACAATGGAAAACACGTGTACAACGGCGTATAGAAAGAGGAGGAGAGTATGTAGGGGATAAGAGTTAAATATAAATATATTTGCAATAAATAACATTTCTCACACCAGTCTCCTTATTTAATTTCCACAACTCATACTAATAATTTTCTTAAGTCTCTGACGGGTGCTAAACTTGCTTACGCTTGTAATATAAAGATATACAATATATGCATTTTGGGCCAGATGATGCAGTTTTCATACAGAAAGATATTACTTTAATATCAACTTGGTGTCTACAGAACAACCCGGGACTTAACGTATACGGTGTGTATCAGCCAAATGGAATAAATTCGATAATAATTAAATGGAAGGGTGTTCGAAAAGACGCTCGGACACGGTGATTGGGATTTTTAGTTGCGTATTTTTTTAAATAAAAAGTTTATATACAGGCTGTGTCATGTAAAAGTGGTCAATACCAACTTTCTCATTTTAAATGCAACACCCTGTCAAATATTAAATTTTTGGATTCTTTAGAAAATTCCAGACATATTTCATGTACAATGTCCTGTACCTATCTTCGACTGTTTCGGAAATATTAAATGTTTTCAGATTAATAATTTTGTTTACAATTAAAATAAGATTTTCACATAATAGTTTGTTTACCGAACTATTAAGTGGAAATCTTTAATTGTACTTGTACTTCGTTTTAAAATACCTTGCCTTAGCAAAGTGTTGTCAGTGTCATAGTGTTGTCAGTGTCATAACTGTTTCAATTTCGTTAACTACATTTCAGCAAAATGGTTCATTTAACAGAAATGTACAAAATAACAATTCTGCAGATGATTGGTTATGGAGATATCGCACGGACACAAATGGAAGTTGCTCACTTATTTCATGAGAAATTTATCCCAAGGAACAATTAGTAAAATAGAAAAGCAGTTTCGCGAGTTTGGTCATGTAAGGCAAATAAAAAAAAGCAGTTGCGAATGCAGTAAGTAATGATACCAAACTGGATATTGTGCTTGAGTTTTAAGAAAACCCGCATACTTCTAGTAGACAAGCAGCGTCAATGTTCTATGTTTGCCATTCATCGATTACTCGCACATTAAAACAAAATAAAATGCATCCCTATAAAATTATACCAACTCAGGAGCTCATGGAAGACAACTTTGATAGGAGAACGTATTTTTGTGAACAAATGATGACAATGTTAGATAACAATCTGATCCAATTAGAACATATTTTATTCTCTGATGAGTGTACCTTTACGCTTCACGGTCATGCTAATCGTCAAAATTGCCGCTATTGGTCCAGGGAAAATCCTCACTGGATGAGGGAAGAACATACGCAATACCCTGAGAAGGTTAATGTTTCGGCAGGAATTGTTGGAGATCATATCGTAGGTCCTTTTTTCATTGATGGAAATTTGAATGGCGACAATTATTTAGCATTGCTTCAAAATAATCTCGTGCCAGCTTTGACAAACTTATATCCTGATCTAGCAAACCCACAAGTTCCAGCAAATACGATGTGGTTCCAGCAAGATGGAGCACCACCCCATTACCAAATCAATGTCCGGCAGTACCTCAACTGAATATTCTCGAATCGGTGGATAGGTGGGCGAGGATCGATAGAATGGCCAGCACGATCCCCTGATCTAACGCCATTAGACTTCTTCTTATGGGGATATGTCAAGAGTATAGTATACAAAACTAAACCCCTCGACTTAGCTGACTTAAGAAGACGAATAATAGTTGCGATTAGATCGGTCACACCTGAGATGTTGAGCAACGTTAGAAAAAATTTTTATTTAAAATTAGGATGTTGTCAAAACGTTTGCGGCGAACATTTTGAACATCTCCTATAGTGACATTAATGTTTTTCTTGTTATTTTTTACATTATCAAAAATTTTTCAAATTAATCTGAAAACATTTAATATTTCCGAAACAGTCGAAGATAGGTATAGGACATTGTACATGAAATATGTCTGGAATTTTCTAAAGAATCCAAAAATTTTATATTTGACAGGGTGTTGTATTTAAAATAAGAAAGTTGGTATTGACCACTTTTACATGACACACCCTGTATATAAACTTTTTATTTAAAAAAATACGCAACTAAAAATCCCAATCGAAGTGTCCGAGCGTTTTTTCGAACACCCTTCCATTTAATTATTATCGAATTTATTCCATTTGGCTGATACACACTGTATATGTGGATGCATTGTGGTGTGTTTTTATCAGAAACAAAAGATCTTTTTAAATTTAACTACTTGCCGACATTTTTCTTGATGTAAAACGTATAATTTATGAAATTTATTAATGAATCCAGTGGTAATATAAGAACTTTTTGGACGAAAATATATATAATATGTTCAAGATTAATGATCGCGATGACAGATGCTCTTTAATTCAATAGCTTTAAGACTAGATTTTATATGTATGTAGGTACCACTTAAACTTGTTTTACATATTAAGAATTAATATTTTGCTAAATTGTGTATTTTGGAATATATTCGCACTGTATGTACATATATTCTCTGTGTGTGTGCAAAAGAATTTAAGTATCGATGCTAGTGACTGAAGTAGACCGTATAAAACCGAAGACCGAAGTAAAAGTCAAGTCAGAACCGGCGCCCTGGTGCTCCGCCCGGCAATACGATATACCATTCTGTCCCTTTGACCATTATCGGCCGCTTAATCGATGTCTTTTTCTAAACGCTACACTGTTTGCAATGAAGATCTAGGTAGCCATTTACTCATTTTTGTTTGAAATTGATGAAGTGTTCTTTTGTAATTAAAATAAATCTAGTTAACGCTGTATAAAATTGAAGTAAATATTACGACTTTAATATCGCGTTTTTACGCATTTCGATAACAACGTTATCATTTTCAGTAAGAGGTAGCGTCGCCATCTTCTTATTAAAGGTTATTATATATTGTATTCCCATGATATGATGGGATATTTAATTGTTTGGTTGCAAATGATTTTTAAAGCATTAAATAAGTATTTAATTAATCAAAAAAGATAAATGAAAACTCTTTACCTTGTCAATGCTCTCACTCTGTATTAGTATTTCGACAATTAAGTTGTCATCATAAGCAGATAACTATTCTGTGCCGATTTAACAGCGGATCCATGTGAGATATGGTGATTAATTATCCGCTAATGATGACAACTTAGTTGTTAAAATACGTATACAGACTCAGAAGCATTGATGTGGTAAGACGTTTATATTTACCTTTTTTTAAATTAATTCACTTAATCACAGTCTTCAAAATTTTCCAAAGTATTCTATTCAAAACAATCTTTAGTAAGAGTCTATTTATCTGAAAGGTTAACATTTATCTCAAAAATAAATGTACCAGGTGTACCTGTAAGTCATTACCGGTTTTTCGTTAGGCTCAAGTATGCAATGTTATGATTCGACGCATATGTCAATTTAATCTACTGACATCAAGCTACAAAGCTATACATGTTATACTTTGCGAAAGTAACACCGTCACAGATTTATACCTCTTTGAAAATGTCGAGTTTGGTGCCTGAAAAAGTGCATTTACACGCATTACTTTTCTTGTTTAATCAAAAGGGAAAAGCTGCTGAAAGTCATCGTTGGCTGGTAGAAACTTACGGTAACCATGCTTCAATCATAAAAACATGTTAGGCGTGGTTTTGACAATTCAAAAGTGGTGAGTTCTTTCTTCTTTGTTCTGACCACAGAATGTGAGATAGCTGAAGTACTGAAGACTTTAAAGCCCAAAACTTGTAAGGATGTATATGGATTGAGTGTTGTACTGCTGAGAGATATTATTCATTGTATGGTACTAGTTCTTTCTCATGTGATCAATGAATCCTTTGTCGCAGGCGTTTATTTTGATTGCTTGAGGCTTTCCAAAATTGTTCCTATCTTTAAAAAGTCAAAATGATATGGTTCATTATCGTCCAATTGCAATTATTCCAGCGAATGCTAATATTTTGGAAAAAAATGTTATTTTAATAGATTCATTAATAATTTAACAAATATAATTTCATGCCTATCGAGCATTTCGGTTTTCGACCAGATCTGTTAGCAGTTGATGCCGTGCTCCAATTGGTGCAATTTGTGAGTAAGAATCATTGTTGTGTTAGTGGGATTTTTATGATCTTTCAAAGGCATTTGATTGTGTACCGCATGAATTTCTTCTATAAAGATTTGAGTACTATAGTTGTCGTTGGAATGCGTTGAAGCTCTTAGAGTCTTACCTGTGCGATCGTAGACAATAGGTGTCATACGGTTCGTCTATAAGTGGGAAGGGCTACGTTCGGTATGGAGTTCCCCAGGGATCCATTCTGGGACCCCTGTTGTTCCTAGTCTATATAAATCTACGTAATGTTGCTGCCAGGACTGTACTATTTGCAGATGGTACAACTCTTCTGGTGAGAAATAATGGAGTAGGTAATATCGATGCTGTTGCCCATGTATGAAAGACATGGTTTGTTTCCAATAAATTGATCCTGAATGTTGCTAAGACACGTTACATGTGTTTTGAAAATAGATCTGTTAATAGCTTTGATGAATGTTAGTTCCTTGGGGAGGCTTTTTTAGATTCTAAATTGGGTTAGAGTATCACATTGACAAGCTGTCTTCAAAATTATATCGCAGTATTTATGCCCTGAGTTAACCTAAATATGTAGCCGGTGATGGAGTGGCTATTGTGGCTCACCCATTCAGCTTGTCACTCGCACATGTGCTATGCTATTGTGACTTGGGGAAATTCTGCAGCATTTTTTGCTTCAGAAGAGAGCCATATTTAAAATTTTTAAATTACTTTATAATGATTATCACAGGCAACATTTTATAAGCAATAGAATTTTGCCATTCTATTCAACATTTATCTACCATACTCTAATTTATGTGCATAAGCATATAAGAGACTTTATAAGTCGTGTATATTCACGGTCATAACGCTAAAAATAAGGATCAATTGGATGTTCAGTTCTTTAAGCTTTCTGAAACTAGAAGAAGCAGTATCCAGAATGGACAGTGCAACTAATTACAGCTGTCTTTCAGAAATATTGCCACGACTACATTCAAAAAACGGATTAGTGCTCTACTGTTTGACAGGTGCTATTACACAATAAATGAACTCCTGGAGGATACGTTTTAATACATTTCTTCTTACATACAGTTTATACATACGAGGGTAGTTCGAACAGGTAGTGAGAATGGAAAAGAAAAACGAATTTTTTAAATACAAAATAATTTTTATTTTTCAATATATTCTCCTAAACGAGCAATACATTTATTCCAACGGTGCTTCAATGCCCTTATGCCATCTCTAAAATGCGATTCCGGAAGGCTTGAAAAATACCCATTTGCGAAGATGATAAGCTCGTCGTTACACGAAAATTTCTTTCCACCTAGTCCCGTTTTCAATTTTGGAAAAAGGTGGAAGTCGGAAGGGGCTAGATTCGGCGAATAAGGCGCGTGCGGTACTAATTGGAAATGCAACTCGTGGATTTTGGACATCGCAACTGTGCCGGTATGCGAGGGAGCGTTGTCTTGGTGAAACAGAATCTTTTTCTTTGCCATTTCTGGCCATTTAGCACGAATCTCAACATTTAATTTTTGTAGAAGTTCTGCATAATATTGTCCGTTTATTGTGGCACCTTTCTGTAGGTAATCAATGAGCAAAATGCCCTTTGAATCCCAAAAAATTGATGCCATCACCTTGTTTGCCGATAAAGTGGTTTTCGCTTTCTTTGGAGGTGCAGAACCACGTTCTAACCATTGTTTCGACTGTTGTTTAGTTTCGGGTGTACTGTAGTGTATCCATGTTTCATGGCAAGTAACAAATCGCCTACAAAAATCAACCGGATTCCGCTTATAAAGGTCCAAACACTCATTGGAAATGTGCAATCGAGTGAACTTTTGATCAGTCGTAAGCAATCGCGGCACCCATCTTGCCGAAAGCTTGGAAAGGCCCAATTCTTTCGTTAAAATGTGGTGTACGCGTTCTGTTGAAATGTTTATCATGTCTGCTATCTCTCTCACTTTGAGTCGTCGATCTTGCGTAATAATATTATGGATTTTTTTTTGGATCATTTCCTTAGAAGTCATGATTTTGGGTGCACCACAGCGCACTTCATCAACACAGCTTGTTCTACCACGTTTAAATTCATTTACCCATCTATTTATTGTGGCGGATGATGGAGCGGATTCACCTAATGTTTCCCGTAACTCATCTTTTATTTCGGTAGCTTTCATACCCTTAATTACGAAGTATTTAATCACCGCACGAGACTCTGCTATTTCCATTTTAACAAAACGACGTGTTGCTTCTTTTTCAATCAGCTGTCGAAAATAAACTAATCAACTGATTTATCTAAATGTCGGAATATAAACATATAAATAGGCAACTAAAATTATAGTGCATTTGTTTTACCAATTAGAGCGCCACCTATGTGTCATTCTCACTACTTATCAAACTATCCTCGTACATATTCATGTATCTGTCTTCCGAGTCGTGGGGCCGCGATCGGTTGTCAGCCACGCTAGCTCTATTGTGTTATGTTTTATATTGCAAATATTGTGTAGTTTCTGATTAAGAATTGGTGTAGTACAGCTCCTTTTGTATACGTAATGCTATTTATTATTTTAATGTTGTTTTTAGCATATTGACATGCCCTGTTGCTTGTGCAATATTGGGGTATAAATAAATCTATCCGTCTATAGCTAAAACAATGGTATTTCTATTCTACGTTCTCTTTATTCTGAAGACAAAGATGCAACTTGTATAAAAACTAAATCCAACAACGTATGTTCAATAATTATCCCATACCGGAAGCAATTATTTAGTAGGAGACAGTCTCTTAATATTGTCCATTTATTTTGTTGTTAACGGATAAGTTACGTAAAAAATAAGTATTAATGAGCCAACGCCTACGTGTTTTTAATTAAATACAATGTTTTATTTCTTCCACGGACGTGTATTAAAATAATTAATTGGCTTAAAAATGCCATCCACATTATATGCATTTATCAATCGAGTATCTATTGACTATTTTTAACAGTGTACCATAGAAAATAAAACTGTTCTTCCGAGGAGCCTAATTAAATGTTGTTTTAACAGAGGCCGGTCATTAGTACACGGACCGCAAAAGGCCGCTGTTCTTTCGGCTTTACGTTGTCCTTTTACGAAGTACTATGCAAACAATAGCCTTATCGTCTTTCTCTCTGTCCTGTCGAAATACCTATAAAGTCACATGCGTCTTAAAAAATGTTCACGTTTTGCCAGCCAAGTACGACTTAACATATTTACGATGATCGTTTTTCAACTGTTTTTTTGTTAATAGTTTTAATACTTTTTTTTCTTATGTATTTAGGAAGGGTTTCAAGAAATTTTTATTAGAATTTAGGAGTTTACACCGCAAATTATGGGTGTACACTATGTGGAAATATACATATACTGTAATGCGTAGAGACGGATGTAAAATAAGTAATGATTTATTACTGAATAAAAGGGCTCCTCTAGGTGTTACTTCATTCGTTTTACGATAGTCAGTTGATGAATTTGTCTCGTTAAGCATACTATTTTTAGTTGTCCGCTTTTTACTTTCTTAAATTCGTCGACTGCATAGTTTTTATATAGTGTTTGCTACGTTTTTGTGTACCAAACAGATACATACAAAGGGTACTAGGAAAGTTTTCCAATACAGCTTTGTTTATTGAAATTTCAAAGTAATTTCCTCTACACTGGATATACCTCTCCATCCTCCTAAACCAATCTTTAAACCAGTTCTGCCAAGTTTCACTAGGGAGTGAAGCACACTCGTTGTACCAAGCCCATAGAAGGTCCACATCACTGGAAAACCGCCTCCATTTTAGCTTCATTTTCACATGCGGGAACAGTACAAAGTCGCAGGGAGCAAGATCTGGACTGTAGAGAGGGTGCTCGAGAAGTTTCAATCCTGTCGTGGTCAAATATTCGGTGCAGGCTTTGGCACGGTGAGCTGGAGCATTATCGTGATAGAGGAACCAGGTACTTTAGGCAGGCACTGTTCAGTATATCACTTAGCTGTGACTGTCTTCTCTGGACAAAGGGTACTAGGAAAGTTTTTCAATATGACGCGACAATGAACTGTAGGAAGTTGCTTGCTGCTGCGTGTTGAAACATGTTCATACGTGCATAGCAGCCACTACGCCATGTCGATGGACTCAGTTATTCATTAGCAGTGAGAGTGTAAAATGCTTGCGATGGCATCGTGGTTACGAAATGAGATAAGGACAGTTTTGCGTTATAATTTCGTGCGTGGTTTAAATATAGACCAGTGCTTCGAAGAAATGACTCTTGCACTAGGTGATGTTTGTCCACATCGCACAAAGATATTCAGGTGGTATAGAGAATTCCAAAGGGGAAATTTAATTGTGGAGGATGCTGAGAGGTCGGGAGGGCCATGAACGTCAGTTGCGGAGGAAAACGTTACTATTGTGAGAAAAATGCTTGGCGAATACAGGCGAAGATAGGCGAGTCACCTACCAACAGATAGAGGGTACTTCAGGCCTAAATGCACCAGCAATTCGTTCGATTCTGAATAATCGTTTGCACGTGAAGAAACTTTGTTCTCTCTGGGTGCCGTATCGACTGACTGAAGAGCACATGACACGACGTGTGACTTGGTGCCGGGAGATGCTAAAACAAGAGAACACACCCGTAGTTGTCGGAAAATCCCGATCTGTAAAGAAGAAAATGTATTTTTCAAATCGAGTGGAATTTTGGAACGCGTCGTTTTGGATATATAGAAGACAGTCACGACTAAGGGATACACTGAACAATGCCTGCCTAAAGTCATTGGATCTATGAAGAAGCTGCCGCCAAAGTCAAGACTGGACACCTGGTTCCTCCATCACGATAATGCTCCAGCTCAACGCTCCAAAGCCTGCACCGAATATTTGACCACGACAGGATTGAAACTTCTCGAGCACCCTCCCTACAGTCCACATCTTGCTCCCTGCGACTTTGCACTGTTCACGTATGTGAAAATGAAGCTAAAAGGGAGGCGGTTTCCCAGTGTTGAGGACCTTCTGGGGGCTTGGGACAACGAGTATGCTTTACTCCCTAATGAAACTTGGCAGAACTGGTTTAAAGATTGGTTTCCGACGATGGAGAGGTGTATTGAGTGTAGAAGAAATTCCTGGTACCCTTTGTATTGTAAAACTTTCCTAGTACCCTTTGTACTTTAATTTATTTGGAAGCTTCTAATAAGCATAAACTTCTTTATACTCCATTAGTTCTATGATAAAAAGAGATACTAAATATAGTTCTGATCGTATAAATTTCCTAATTTTTGCATATGTCGTTTGATTGGCGGACTATTCTTTGATGGTACCATCTATCATCGTCAAATAATTATTATTAAAATGCCAACGAAGCAAGTGTTAAGTAAGAATTAATTAACGTCAGCTTTTACTTACAATGACGGATTTATTTAACATAATTGATAAGAAAATTTAATTAATCTCTAATAAAACAAAACAGAAATTATCAGGAAAGGCACGAAATTAAACACAATCAGTCGCAACCAGACACATTCTTACCGTCCCTGTCGCCCACTTCGTGTGACTTCACATTACCACTTCGTATCGGGGAGCAATTCTGAGGTCAAATTAATTTCAGATAAATCTAATTTATTGTTATTTTTCTTTGTTGATAGCGGACCTAATATTATTATTATTGTTATTGCGTGATATATATCTGTGTCTACATAGACGTTTGTTAACTGTGTCATATTTCCAATAAATCCAGTATCTTAATTAAATTGCTTAATTTTAATATAAATTATTCGGGTAAACACATTAATAACATCGGACGAAATTGAAAATGAACGACTGTTTATATTTTTAGATAAGGAAATAATAGAGACTGGCGGTTAATGTGATAGATATATGCGTGTTTGTCAAATTGATTGGTTTTCTCTATGTACACTACCGTCCATATTAGTTCGGACAGCTAGTGATATTCAGTAAACTTTTCTAAAAAATAATATAATTACTTTTAAATATAAATAATAGATTTACATTAGTTCCTTTACGAGATTTATAACAAATTGCAGACAAATATATCTATTAGAGCACCTACAAATAACTAACAGGTGTTTCAAATTACGCGTTTTTTTTTTAAGAATAAATAAAATATAGATGGCGCACCGAATTTGCCTGGATATGTGGGTATCTAAAAAGTGTGATGTATGACCAATATAAAAATGGCTTCGTACACGGTACAACAACGCGTTCAAACTGTTGAATTACTTTATGAAAATCGGCGTTCTGTGAAAAGAGTTTTCATAAAATTACGTGAATTTTATGGTTTACATAATCGTCCATCTGAAAGCACTATTGGTTGAATTATTAAAAAATTTCAAGAGACGGGTTCCGTGGAAGATCAAAAAAGTGAAAAATACAGTCGCAGTAGTCGTTCACAAGAAAATATTGGTTTGATTCGTGAAAGTGTTGCTGAAGATCCTGAAATGTCCATTAGACGACGTTCACAACGACTTAATGGATCAACAACATGACGTATTTTGCACAAGGATTTAGCTCTGAAGGCATATAAGGTTCAAATAACACAGCAACTGTAGCCATTAGATTATTTAAAACGTCGTTCATTTGTCAATTTCGTCAATGAACAGCCAGCTGATTTTTCTCAAAAAATAATGTTTTCTGATGAGACACATTTTGAACTTGGTGGCTGTGTTAATAAACAAAATTGCCGTATCTGGGGCGCGGAAAATCCACGAATTATTCATGAGAAACCTATGCATCCTAAACGAGTTACTGTTTGGTATGCATTATAGTCAGGTGTTGTAATTAGATCTTACTTCTTTGAAAATGCTGCTGGTGAAGTTGTAGCTGTCAATGGTGATCGATATCGTCGGATGATAACCGAATTTTTGTGACCTGAATTAATGAATATTGATCTAGAGTATATGTCATTTCAACAGGTTGGCGCTACACCTCAATTTGCACACGAATCAATTGATTTACTGAGAGAAAAATTTCCTGGACGTGTAATCTCGAGAAATGGTGATGTTAATTGGCCACCAAGATCATGTGATTTGACACCGTTAGACTATTTTCTTTGATGTTACGTGAAAAATCAGGTTTATAAAAACAATCCACAATCAATTCCTGCTTTGAAAGATGAAATTATTCGTGTCATTGGTGAGACAGAACCTCAATTATGTCAAAATGTCATTGAAAATTTTAACAAAAGAGTAAACGCCTGTGGAGCTGCAAGAGGAGGCCATTTGGCAGATATAATTTTTCGCATGTAAATGTCATAACTGATACTTCAATTACCAATAAAAAATTTTTGAAAGTGAATGCAAATTATGTGTTTTATTTATTCTTTAAAAAACCGCGAAATTTGAAACACCCTTCAGGTCTTCAGGGCTTCTACCGCGATTCCATCTGGTCCAGGCGAATTTCTGTTCGGTTATAATTTCGCCGCTCATAACAGCTCCTCATAGATAAATAGAGGGATGTTATTTAAAATCTTTCTATAGTCCTTCGTCTGTTCTATCTGCTTTGGATGGATAGAGAACAGTGTTTCAATAATGTTCGGCGTCCGATTCCATTCGCAAACAGAATTTTCTGCCTTTGTTGATAGTTGATGAATGACGATTTAGCCTCCAGAGGTCGTTGTTTTGTATCCTGCCTCAGCTTCGCCTCACTTCTTGCTCCCATAGATAACAAATTTAGCTTCTTCTTAGCGTTTCTAAAATATTTGAATTCGAGTTCAGCCGCGTCTCTCTAAGTTGTAGAAACTTTTTACAGGAGCCCGTGATCTTTTCGTTTCACCAATATGCAAATCTTCTGCTATGGCACGGATTCCTTCTTCGCGGCATAAAGGTGGCGATATCTGCAACCATCTCCGTCTATTCGAGGTACTCCATGACTGCATCCTTTCTTCTGGTGATTGTTAAGAGGCCAGAGATACTTCGTTAAGCTTGGTCACGCTCTGTCAAGCAGCCAGATTGAGCCAGGTTTCTCCCTGGCGTACAATTCCTCGTTACATTGGAGCCTATGCACTGGTAATCATTTGCGGTGTTCTCCATTACGACACCCTAGTCGATGATGTCCCACAAAATGTATACTAAGGCCAGTACGAT
The DNA here is from genome assembly GCA_031893035.1 of Dermolepida albohirtum. Classification (NCBI taxonomy): domain Eukaryota; kingdom Metazoa; phylum Arthropoda; class Insecta; order Coleoptera; family Scarabaeidae; genus Dermolepida; species Dermolepida albohirtum. Next base: position 37,711 of record JAVIWB010000249.1, on the reverse strand, counting down.
GTCGGGTATTGTTTCATCATAGTCTAATCTCCGGAAGGTTGTTGTATCCCCTCATAATAATAGTAATAATATATATAATAATAATATTAATTATCATTATTATTATTGTCTGTTGCCCAGCTTTAATACTTTTATCATGGACTGTATTATATTATAAGTCTATGTGTATATAAACATGGCTTTAAATATTCCCTGTACGCTCATATTTATTATTGCCCATTATTATACATATAATGTTCGTCGTTTGTACGTACGTAACATAGTTGTCCGATATTATTCAATTTAAAACGCTTATATGTTTGGCTTTGTCGTCACACGCGCCCAAAAATTTAATTACGCCGAGATAAAAAAATCGTTAAATTTAATTAAAAAACATCACGTACATGCTGTGGCATTCTTTAACAGATCTGAACGAGATATTCGAACGAATTAAGTTAATTTATTATTTAAATTTCTGTTATAAATCGTATCGGAGTGTCATTTTTATTATTTTTTACTTTTTTTTTTTTGGTTTGGTTTATTCGGTACGCGTTCGCGTTATCGTTATTGTTTCGAATACTTTTATAATAATGGATGGAAAAATGGAATAAACAACGGGTGCATTTTGTTTTTAATCGACCGTTTCGTGATAAGCTCTGACGAGTGACGTTTCTTTTTTCATGTGTGTATGTATAGAGGGACGCATTTTATTTGCTTTTGATTTAGTAAGTTTAATAACAAAACTTTACATTTGTGTTTTGAGTTTCTTTTGTGGAGACAGTAATTTCGTTCTTTGTCATAGAAATAAACAATTGTTTTGAACGTTATAATAATAATAATAATAATAATAATAATATTTATTAACCACCCAACAGAGTACTCCTATAGGGTATACAAACCAAAAATTACAATTACATTGATAATACATATAAAAAAAATCAAAAACACAAAAAAAATTAATAACAAAAAAAAAGCGGAGTATCGTGCGGTGATTAAATACTTCGTAATTAAGGGTATGAAAGCTACCGAAATAAAATATGAGTTACGGGAAACATTAGGTGAATCCGCCACAATAAGTAGATGGGTAAATGAATTTAAACGTGGTAGAACAAGCTGTGTTGATGAAGCGCGCTCTGGAGCACCCAAAATCGTGACTTCTAAGGAAATGATTATAAAAATCCAAAATATTATTACGCAAGATCGACGACTCAAAGTGAGGGTGATAGCAGACATGGTAGATATTTCAACAGAACGCGTACACCACATTTTAACGAAAGAATTGGGACTTTCCAAGCTTTCGGCAAGATGAGTGCCTCGGTTGCTTACGACTGATCGAAAGTTCACTCGTTTGCGCATTTCCAATGAGTGTTTGGACCTTTATAAGCGGAATCCGGTTGATTTTTGTAGGCAATTTGTTACTTGCGATGAAACTTGGATACACTACAGCACACCCGAAACTAAACAACAGTCGAAACAATGGTTAGAACGTGGTTCTCCACCTGCAAAGAAAGCGAAAACCACTTTATCGGCAAACAAGGTGATGGCATCAATTTTTTGGGATTCAAAGGGCATTTTGCTCATTGATTACCTTCAGAAAGGTGCCACAATAAACGGACAATATTATGCAGAACTTCTACAAAAATTAAATGTTGAGATTCGTGCTAAACAGCCAGGAATGGCAAAGAAGAGGATTCTGTTTCACCAAGACAACGCTCCCTCGCATACCAGCACAGTTGCGATGTCCAAAATCCACGAGTTGCATTTCCAATTAGTACTGCATGCGCTTTATTTGCCGGATCTAGCCCCTTCCGACTTCCACCTTTTTCCAAAATTGAAAACGGCACTAGGTGGAAAGAAATTTTGTCTAACGACGAGCTTATCATCTTCGTGAATGAGTATTTTGCAAGCCTTCCGGAATCGCATTTTAGAGATGGCATAAGGGCATTGGGGCACCGTTGGAATAAATGTATTGCTCTTTTAGGAGAATATATTAAAAAATACAGATTATTTTGTATTTAAAAAATTCGTTTTTCTTTTCCATTCTCACTACTTGTCAAACTACCCTCGTGTATTTACTTTATTTGAAATTGAATTGTATTTATGTCTATTTACTTGTGTAGTTGTTAATCAAAAAAGGTAAATAAAACCCCTTTCCGCGTATCCTGAATACGCATTTCGACGATTAAGTCGTCATCATCAGGAGATAATTAATCACAGTTTTGCACCTGAATCCGCGGTAAAAATCGCACAGAAATAAATCCAAGTTGCCAAAAATACACTAGTTTGTGTTGCCGAAGTTGCTAAAGGTATCAAGTTGACTTTTAATAGTAAATGTCTGGTGAGAATTTGTTTCTGTCCGATTTTTACTGTGGATCCAGATGCGACACCGCGATTAATTATCTGCTGATGATGACAAATTAGTTGCCAAAATGTGTAAATAAAATACGAATATTATTGTGAAAAGGGGTTATATTTACCATTTTTTAATTAATTCAATCAACCACACAAACCACCTGCATTAAAAATAAAATTTACCTCGCGTAGCTGTCATTAAACTAGCTATTATAAAAATGAATTTTTAAATGTATTCATGGAATATCTACATTTAGTTGCAGTACAAAAAATGAGTTCAAAATCCAAATTGTAACTAATTTGTCGATGACCCGAGACACTGGACAAGGTAACCTTCATGAACCAACGGTCGTAAATAACGAACTGCAGAGAATTTTACACGGTCGGCTAACAAAAAAGCAAATAAACGCAACTGCTTAAAATATGGGGTATAATATTACATAAGCGCCGGCAATTATACGTTGACACTTTTCCATAATGGAAATTTTTTGGTTATTAAAAACACGTGTAGGGAGATAATGATGATGAATGAGTGATTTCTAGAAAATTTGTCTCTTCTCTTATATATACGACGTACATACCGGCTGTCCCGTGACATGATTGCCACAACTTAAGGATGTGTTACTGAAGCAATTTCAAGTTAGAATTGCTTAATGAACATATGCCCAAAACTCTGTCGTAACTAAGGTACAAGCAAGTTTTAGATAGCCCTACTAATGCAAGTATTACGTATCGCCGTTGATTTTGTTATTATATATATATATATATATATATATATATATGGCGAAGTGCAAAAAGCCGCATGCTATAGCAGAAAAGCTTATTGTATAGGCTGCTGTTGACGTGGTTAATATTATGCTGGGATAATCGGCGGGAAAATTAAATTCTAAGATATGATTGTCAAAAAAAGTTATTGTACACATATCTTGACAAAGGTGCCGGTACAATCATTAAAAGTTGATATATTACCCCTTTCCACATTAATTTTCGTGTTCTGTATACGTATTTCGACAACTAATTTGTCACCATCAGCAGATAATTAAACGGTGTCGCACCTGGAAAACTACGGCAAAAATACTCGAACCAAAACACATTCTGCACACGATCTGTACCGTTGAAAGCCAAAACGCACACTGTGCCGGTACAAAATACTAAACCTGTAAGTGCGCGGACTAATAAAGTTTGGGAATCCCTGGTTTAAGATACAGTAACGTGAACTCTTAAGTTTCGAACTGCGCCTTAACCTAAGTTCAAATCATAGGTTACGTAAACAAAACTACCAGCGTCCAATACATGCAATAATATAGAAAAATAAATTTAACAATGTAAATAACAACTTCGTTGTTGGAATGTTTATATAATATTTTACATTGTGGTTAGTATTATACTATTTGAATTGTTACATACTTTTACGGCCACAGGTTGCTATTTAATTTTATTTCACAAAGAAAATTATGAAATTTACCAGACTATTGGTAAATTTAAACAGTAATAATAGAAAAACAATTCTTGGAGAAATGCATGATTCGTAACGCTCGGTTATATGTGTAATTAGTGTAACAAACGTACCAAGAAGATCGAAAAAATGAGACGGTTTTAAGTGGCAGTCATGAGAGATTTATTGTTCCAAAGAATATTATAATCTTCGTGTGTGTTTGGAAGAGTGATTAATTTGGTCGTTACACTGCTGCTTGTTACCATTAAATTAAATTACTTTGTTATTATTGCCTTCACACAATTTCAGAATAGTTTATACACATTTTTCGTCTGTCTCGGACATTTTGTGTGGTCCGGGCTTATCTTTACGTCGTCAATAATACACACTTATGTACGTAATAATATCGAATCGTTGAACTCTGTAATTAATTCCCGATAAATTTTAATTATGAAATAACCTGCTGGTCCGTGCATAGTTGAATCATTCATTACGAGTAATGCGTAATATATTACTTAAAGATGATCTTATGTAATTTAGATATTTACGGAAATGTTAGTCGTATAGCAACTTCCGTAAATAAACGTTTGTAAGAATGTACAGAAAGTGACATTTTATTGTACGAGGGTGGTCCCAGAAGTACCCGACCCAACCAAGAAAGCACAAAAATATTGGAAAGAAATATATTTATTTTTCGAGATAATCTCCTTTCAGCTCTATACACTTTTCCCAGTGATGTTCAATATGTTCGATACCCTTTTTATAATAAGAACTGTCTTGCTCCTCAAAATGTCCATTAACTGCCGAAATCACTTCTTCATCGTTGGAAAATCTTTGACCACTGAGCCATTTTTTCGAGTTTGAGAACAGAAAATTATCCAAGGGTGCTGAATTTGGCGAATAGGGTGCGTGAGGTGGTAATTCAAACTTTAATTCATTAATTTTGGCCATTGCAATAACGGATTTGTAAGCTGGTGCATTGTCTTGATGAAACAACACTTTCTTCTTAGCCAAATGCGGCCATTTTTGCTTGATTTCTTCGCTCAAACGTTGCAATAAGTTCGCATAATACTCACCGTTGATAGTTTTTCCTTTTCCAAGACAGTCAATGAAAATTATTCCACGCGCATCCGAAAAACTCGATGACAAGACCTTGTCTGCAAATGAAACGGTCTTCGCCTTCTTTGGAGCCAGTTCTCTCTTTTGAGTCTATTGTTTTCATTGTTCTTTTGTCTCGGGTGTGAAGTGATGGACCCTTGTTTCATCCATGGTTATGAAACGACGCAAGAATTCTACTTGGCTTCTGACTATCATCATTTTTGAAGACACATGGTCCAATGATTCCATCGCCACACGTCTTAGGGAATGCGTATTATCGTTTAGAGTAAACGTATTGCGAAAACGATCCATAGTTTCTCGAATCGATCGCTCTGATAGACGCTTACGAGCACCATACAATGCACGTAATGCCCGATGAGTTACTCGAATTGAGTCATGTCTTTCCAAATAAATTTGAACAATTTTGCAAACATTGCTCCAGCATGAGCCTATTCACGATGAATTGCCAAACCAAACTAACCCCAAAACAAACAGTGCATAAGCATGGGGCCTTTGCACTTCGCCACTCTATATGCGACCTCAAAAGTTGCTCGTAATATGTTGGTCGATACTGATGCTTGTTTTGTTTTTTTATTTTTGTAAATCTTGTAACTTTCTACTATAGAATTCCCGAGATTTTTCAATCATGTTAGAGTGAATTGTCTCGAGATGTCGCTTTAGTTTATTTGGGAGCATGTAGAACACGATACTGCCCACGACGTCTTACGGAATGCGTATTATCGTTAAGAGTAAACATATTGCGAAAATGATCCATAGTTTCTCGAATTAATCGCTCTGATGGACGCTTACGAGCACCATACAATGCACGTAATGTCCGATGAGTTTTTCGAATTGAGTCATGTCTTTCCAAATAAATTTGAACAATTTTGCAAACGTTGCTCCAGTATGAACCTATTCATGATGAATTGCCAAACCAAACTAACCCCAAAACAAACAGTGCAAAAGCATGGGCTTTCTTGCACTTCGCCATTCTATATGCGACCTTAAAAGTTGCTCGTAATGTGTTGGGCGATACTGATGCTTGTTTTTTTTTGCTTTTGTACATTTTGTAACTTTCTACTAAAGAATTCTCGAGATTTTTCAATCATGTTAGAGTGAATTGTCTCGAGATGTAGCTTTAGTTTATTTAGGAGCATGTAGAACACGATACTGCGGTCTCTATTCATTTTTTACTTGTACTAAAGTAAAGTCAAAATTCAAATAGCTATCACCGTATTTACGATATTTCCGTTTCTTTGCTACTTCACAACTTGTTGGTGTTGGTTACAAACTCTTACTTCAACTGTCAATTTGCTTATTTAATGAAAATATCCATTTCGCTATGACTTTACGAATATCCAAACACTTTTACAGTTATATATTTCTAATTGTGAACTATAGCTTTTTTTTGATCAATAAGGTTGATATATAACCCCTTTCCACAATTAACTATTTGTAAATTCTGTATACGCATTTCGACAACCAAGTTGTCATCATCAGCAGATAATTTCAAAGTGTCGCACCTGGTAAAACACGGCGTGCACATCTTGGTTTTCAACGATGCGGATCGCGTACGGAGTTTATTTTTCGTACAATTTTTCGCCGTGTTTTACCAGGTGCGACACTTTGAAATTATCTGCTGATGATGACAACTTGGTTGTCGAAATGCGTATACAGAATTTACAAATAGTTAATTGTGGAAAGGGGTTATATATCAACCTTATTGATCAAGTCAATCAACCACAGGCTCCATCAAATTCAACTATAGCTTTTTGTTTATTATTTTTTTATATTAAAAAAAACTATTATTCACAATTGGAAATACACAATGTCCCAAAGAAAACAGAACTTATTTAAAATAAAAACAAAAGCTTACGATTTTGGTAAAATTCATTTTATTGAAAGTAGTGGCCTTTGGCTCCAATACAACGTTCTGGATGGTCAATTAACATGTCGAATGAATTTTTAAGTTCATCTTTAGAGATGTCCTTCAAGATCTCTGTCGACGCCTTTTTAATGGCTTCGATGTCGACATAATGGGGACTAAATCCGGTGCATATTTGATGGTTAAAATGCCATTTATAGTTAGAAAATCAGTGATAAGCGTCGAACGATGAGATGGTGTATTATCAGGTAACAAACGCCAGCTACCATTTTTACGATATTGTGGGCGCAGACGACGAATACACGCCAAAAGGCTCTTCATAACACCAAGCATTGACTGCTTGACTAGTTTGTACAAACTGTTTGTGCACTATGCCTTTTGAATCTTAAAAACAAATCAACGTTGTCTTCACTTTTAACCAAATGGCTTTTTTTCGGTCTTTCTTCGCTTGGATGCTTCCATTCAGAGTTTTGACGCTTGGTCTCTGGATCATATTGAAAAAAACACGTCAAATTGAACCTTTGGGAACATTTAATTCCATTCCCACGTACTGCAATGAGGATTTCGACTCATTTCTGATAAATTCACTAACAAGTTCGATGCTGCTTTCCGTAACCACAAATTTTTTTTATACTAAGATATTCATTGTCATTTATGTCCATACAACCGTTTTTAAATTGTTTATACCACTCATACACACTCGTACGTGATAAACACGCATCACCATACACTTGTTTCATCAAATTAAACGTTTCAGTAATCGATTTACCGGGTTTAAAACAGAATTTGATATTTGCTCCTTGTTCAAAAATCATTTTTCGACCAGTCAAATACACACTGTTACATTATGCGCAATTTCTCTGCTTCTAATGACGCAAATATAATATATATTTTGACATAATATTGGTGAAAGTTCTACCTTATCGACGCATATTTTTTATAATAGATGGCGCTATTAAGAATTACCATTTTAAAAAAGTTCGGTTTGCTCTGCAACAGACTGTGTGTGTACCTGTAAAAGATATTGCAGGCTGAAGAAAATAAATCAATTGAAAAAGGGGGACCTTTACCTCGAAACGTCGTTAAATGTAAATTAAAAGTTTTATTCACTCAACGGTTGAAACTTCCAATTAAAAAGAGTAAAGATTCCCTCAAATGCATAGGCTGAGTTTTATTGTATAAAACGTAATATTTGCCATACTTAGATTGGAATATTGAAAAAGGAAAATTAGAAATTTTAGGATGAATAACATCAATATTAATTTCTAGGTATTATTCTTGAAAGTGATGCAAGGCTAAAGTAAATGAAGTATGTTTCATTTTACATGTTCTGTAGACAAAAAGATGGTGGGTAGGTAGTGTTTCTATTGGGTTGGCAAGTAAGTACTTTCGGTTTTTACTGCTTTATTTTTTGTATAATGTATGTTAGTGCTGTACTTTACCATTCGTCGCGTGATACTAGTCACATTGACGTAACTTCAGAAGCAAGTAGTGCGGGATTTTTATTAAAGCTATTAGTTGTGGATTAATTTAAAATGGAGTGCAGAAACGAACATTTTCGACATATTTTACTATTTTATTTCCGTAAAGGAAAGAAAGCTGCTGCGGCTCACAAAAAGATATGTGAAGTTTATGGTGCTAATTGCTTAACAGAGCGCACGTGTCAGAATTGGTATAAAAAATTCCGTTCTGGAGATTTTTCCCTCAAAGATGAGCAACGTTCTGGTCGGCCTACTGAAGTTGATGATGACCAAATCAAAGTCATAATTGAAGAGAATCGTCATATAACTGTTCGAGAGGTTGCGGAGAGGCTACATGTATCGCACACAACAATTGAAAAACATTTAAAATGCCTTGGGCTAGTTAAGAAGCTTAATATTTGGGTACCTCAAGAATTGAAAGAAATTCATTCAACACAAAGAATCAACTTTTGCGATATGCACCTTACACGAAATGAAACCGACCCTTTCTTAAAAAGAATCAACACTGGTGATGAAAAATGGGTCCTGTACAGTAACATAGTTCGAAAACGATCATGGAGCAAACACGATAAACCAGCTCAAACCACATCGAAAGCTGAATTGCATCCAAAAAAGATCATGCTGTCAGTTTGGTGGGATTACAAAGGTGTTGTGTCTTTTGAGCTGCTTCCAAGGAACCAAACGATCAATTCTGATGTTTACTGTCAACAGTTAATAAAACTGGATGAAGCAATCAAAGGAAAACGGCCAGAATTGTTAAATCGGAAAGCTGTAGTTTTCCACCGAAATTTTATGAGCGCGGAATCATGCAGTTGAAAGAAAGATGGCAAAAGGTCATTGAGCAAAATGGAAAATATATAATTGATTAAAAACTATTCTTTGTTTAAAAAAAAAGTGTTTTATTTTATACTACAAAACCGAAAGTACTTAGTTGCCAACCCAATACAGAACAAGAAAGCAAGACGATTGCTTCTAAGAAAAGATCCTTAAATATATAACAAAAGTTAATTTTTCCTATCTTACATCTTACCTGTTATAACTGGAAAGAAATATAGTTTCTTGGCATTTATTATTAAACAATTCTATTTTTTATTGTCGAAAAAACCATTATAAATCAAACCCAAGCAACAAAAGCAAAAAAATGCTAAAAACTGAATTTAATCGTTTTAAAAAACATTTTTGGATAATAAAAATTTGTATTTCAATCGCCTACCGCTACTAGTCCAAAAGCCAACTGAATAACGACAATTAAATAAAATTTTTATAGAGACGAACAACTTTTCGCAAGAATGCACAAACACAAAGTGAGTTCGAACGAGGGGGTGGTAGAATTTTATCAATGGCAATCCGAAAGAATAGAGGTCGAAATGTCATCTGACAACTGAATTCTCCATATCATCTGTCATAAGTATTAACAAAGAGATGTATAGAACATTATTAAGTCGTTATAATTTCATGTTGGAAGAGCACAATGTATTAACGGTTGTGAAATATTGGAGATTTTAAAACAATTTATTGTGGTAATGCATTTATTTTTATCGTAAAAAAATATCGAGGAAAAGTCATTAAAATATATATTTCAGTACATCTAATACTTTGTGGAGTAATTTTAGTATTATCTAACTACGAAGACAGTTTGACAAGTAGTGAGAATAACACATAGGTGGCGCTCTAATTGGTAAAGCAAATGCACTGTAATTTAGGTTGCCTATTTATATGCATTCCGATATTTAGATAAATCGGCTGATTAGTTTATTTTTGACAGCTGATTGAAAAATAAGCAACACGTCGTTTTGTTCAAATGGAAAAAGCAGAAAATCATGCGGTGATTAAATACTTCGTAAATAAGGATATGAAAGCTACCGAAATAAAAGATGAGTTACGGGAAACATTAGGTGAATCTGATACATCATCCGTCACAATAAGTAGATGGGTAAATGAATTTAAACGTGGTAGAACAAGCTGTGTTGCTGAAGCGCGCTCTGGAGCACCCAAAACCGTGACTTCTAAGGAAATGATTATAAAAATCCATAATATTATTACGCAAGATCGACGACTCAAGGTGAGAGCGATAGCAGACATGGCAAACATTTCAACAGAACGCGTATATCACATTTTAACGAAAGAATTGGGCTTTTCCAAGCTTTCGGTAAGATGGGTGCTGCGATTACTTACGACCGATCAAAAGTTCACTCATTTGCGCATTTCCAATGAGTGTTTGGACCTTTATAAGCAGAATCCGGTTGATTTTTGTAGGCGATTTGTTACTTGCGATGAAACTTGGATACATACAGTACATCCGAAACTAAACAGCAGTCGAAACAATGGTTAGAACGTGATTCTGCACCTCCAATGAAAGCGAAAACCACTTTATTCTCAAACAAGGTGATGGCATCAATTTTTTGGGATTCAAAGGGCATTTTGCTCATTGATTACCTACAGAAAGCTTCCACAATAAACGGGCAATATTATGCAGAACTTCTACAAAAATTAAATGTTGAGATTTGTGCTAAACAGCCAGGAATTGCAAAGAAAAATATTCTGTTTCACCAAGACAACGCTCCCTCGCATACTAGCACAGTTGCAATGTTCAAAATCCACAAGTTGCATTTCCAATTAGTACCGCATGCGTCTTATTCGCCGGATCTAGCCCCTTCCGACTTCCACCTTTTTCCAAAATTGAAACCGGCACTAGGTGGAAAGAAATTTTCGTCTAACGACGAGCTTATCATCTTCGTAAATGAGTATTTTGCAAGCCTTCCGGAATCGCATTTTAGAGATGGCATAAGGGCATTGGAGCACCGTTGGAATAAATGTATTGCTCTTCTAGGAGAATATATTGAAAAATAAAAATTATTTTGTATTTAAAAAATTCGTTTTTCTCTTCCATTCTCACTACTTGTCAAACTACCCTCGTATAGAAAGAAACATTTACCACTGAAGGACAAAAATTTAAGTTAGGTTCCTGTGACGACGAAAAAGCCGGGCGAACGGCTCTCTCTACGTTGTGTAACACATGTATTTCGTTTGATGCAATGACTTAAATTCCTATACTTAGATTGGTGCGGCGGTTTATTGCGTTTATGAGAATCAGTATTTGATATTGATTATAGAGTAATCGTCAGAGCGAAACTGATTAATAGCCAGTTGCTCTTCATGGGACCGTATAAATAAATATATCAGGTAATTCCCAGACTTAAAATATAGTGGTGGTAAAGTACTTTATTTATTGACTGATGCACCTTTCGCATGTAAGAATAAAAGGGATTGTTTTAAACACGTAGACTGTCAAAAATTCAAATATAGAAGAGGTGGTAAGAGACCTAAAAACTAATTTGTGCTCAATTTTATGTCTCTGTTGACAGTTTGTAAAGTTTACAATTTAAGATAGTGAAAAAAGAACCGTCCTGTAAGTTTCGTACAAAATACGAGGGTAGCCGTTTATATTTCGGCAATAGCAAACATATTATCGAAAATAGTTTTATTGCTTGTCAAAATATTCTCCTTGAAAATCAATGCACTTTTGCATTCGTTCAAACCAATCCGAAAAGCATGGCTGCCACTGTGAAGGCGGTATATTCAAAATATGAGTTTTGAATGCCTCAGCTACGTCCTCCGGCGTAGAAAACCGTCCACGAAGTTTATTCTTCACGCGTGGGAACAAAAAGAAATCACAAGGTATTAGATCAGGGCTGTACGACGGATGACTCATCAATTCAATGTCTTGCCCGGTCAAATATTTAATTGTTTGAACCGACCTGTGAGAGCTCGCATTATCATGGTGGAGAATGATATGTTGCTTTCGGTTCGTTTTCCTTACTTCTTCAAAAATTATTGGCAAATAAATAGTTGTGTACCATTCAGAATTGACCCTTCTACAATTCTCTAAAAGCCCGTCTGCAACGTGACGGTTTTTCCAAAAAAAAAACAGACTACAGTTTAATCTGGTATGTAGACTTCCGCGGTCGTGGTCCATACTATCTTCTTCTGGGCTTCCGGGCTGGAACCGCGTCACTGGTATAACTGCCGGAGTTTCGTACCCATTCGTATTGGAGATATTCAGGGCTCAACTACTGCTACTGTCTGTCTCACTGAAACTGTTTCAGTGCGACAGACAGTAGCAGCAGTTGACAGACAGTAGCAGTAGTTGAGCCCTGAATATGTCTCATACGACTGGGTACGAAACGTCGGCAGCTATTTACTAGTGACGCGGTTCCAGTCCGGAACCCTAGAAGAAGATAAGATAGACTACCATTTGCTTTGATGTGCTTCGAGCGCGAACAACTATTGTTGGTTTTGGTTCATCTTGGAATACCCACAGAGTCGACTGCTGTCTACTATCGAGCTCATACGTATAGATCCAAGATTCATCATCCGTGATGACACAAAAGCTTTAGTTGTGTGATGTTCACAAAATATCTAAGAAATAGTAATTGTGTCGCCAACACTGGTTTCTTCAAACTGTCTGGAGAAGTATTTTCAAGTAACGGCTATAATAATTATTTTTTCGTTAGATTTCGGCTAAAAACAATACAAATATTTATCTTTTCGTTACATTTATTAATCTCAAAACTGTAATGTTTATAAATAAAGTTGTATTACATTTAAGTATTCAATAATGCGAAGAATTACTTAGAAACTCCAATACTCACGTCAGCTGAATGGACTACACTTTAATAAGCAATAATAATGCAATTATGGTCAGATTAAACCGTTCTTAATTGGATGTTAACATTAAGCTTAAGCAACAACGCCTTTCTTTGTTAATTCAGGAAGATGTAACATAAAAACGGAGAGAGAAAAAAGAAGTCGGAGCTGTATAAGAAGGTAATAATAGGTGGGATAGAACCCGGAAAATATTATGCAAGGCTATTAAACGTAAATCTTCGACATTAGTTTAATAAGAAAATGGGAGTGACTTTCGGGCGTAGATAATTAAATCCCTCGATAAAAAAGGAGATATTTTAACTCCTAGAAGAAGACGGAGTCGGTGCAAAAACCACGGGCGGGAATGAGAGAAACTGCGCTGGTGATTTTGATAGAGAAAGAAGTTCACCTAATAGTATTAAAAATATAATAAACACGTGACGACCTTAATTAACTTGATTACAAACATTAAGAGTTCATCACTCAATAGCAGATGTTTTACAACGCTCAGCGTTGCCACCTACCTTAATCACGCTTACCAATTTTCAACTTATAAATTATACATCCCGTTTCGTCTGGATGGTATTAGCTTAGTCGATCGTTCTGTCTGTCTCCTTTTACGTTCTTTTTTGTCTCTCACGATGACGGTGAAGTCATTAAAATATACATATACACACTCGTACCCAGGGCCATGCGTATACGAGTATGCATGTATGGATACGTCGTGCTGTAAATATTGCTTTCAATAACTTAATTTCGAAATTGGAAGAGAGGCGAAGTCCCACTGGATATCCATTAAAATTACTATAAAAAACATTTTTTCAGGTTTTTTTTTTCATTTTATTCACTCTCATCATGTTTTTATTACCCCCTAGCCATTTATATGCATGAAGTCAGGTTCCTACTCAATTTGCTTCCATATCTAAATGAGGGTAATGTCTGACGTTAATATCTTTATTTGTTTATGAAAGAACTATCGAATTATATTATCCGTGATATGACATAATTACTTTTGCATACAGTATGTCTTAGATTTAATAATAATAATACACTTTTTTTGTCGAACAGGATTCTCCCGTTACAAGACGGATACATGAAAAGTAAATATAAACAAATAAAATAATCAATTATAAATGTAAAACATAAGACAGGAAAAAGTAAAAATATAAATTCAAATTCTAAACAAGACAACTAAATAGTGATATATCGAAAATGTACACAGTTTGTCGCAGAGAAAACAGAACTTTTTTAAAATAGCAATTCTTAGTGGCGCCATCTATTGAAAAATATACGCGTCGGTAAGGTAGATCTTTCACCAATGTTATGTCAAAATATCATGACATTTGTATTATTAGAAGCATAGAAATTGCGCATAAAGTAACACTGTGTATTCGGCATTGGTCGAAAAATAAATTTTTGAACAAAGAACAAATATCAAGTTCTATGTTAAACTCGGTAAATCGTTTACTGAAACGTTTTATTCCATGAAAAAAAGTGTATGGTGATGCGTGTTTATCATGTACGAGTGTGTATGAGTGGTATAAATGATTTAAAGATGATCGTACGGACATAAATGACGACGAACATCCTGGTGCAAAAATGTGTGATTACGGAAAGTAACATCGAACTTATGTGTGAATTTATCAGAAATGAACGGAAATCCTCATTGCGATACGTGGGAATGAAATTAAATATTCAATTCATCGCATTTTAGCACAGCATTTAGGACTGAAAAAGATTTGTGCAAGATTTGTACCACGCTAATTGAATTCAACATTGTACAGACGTGATTAAAGACGCAAAAAAGACGAAAACTACAGCTATCTACATCGCCCATATTATTGTCGTAGTTTTTCACTTCCTTGGGTTACGGTATGGATTCCTTCAGCTTTGATTTTCGATCCTAACGAAATGTTTGGGATAATGGTTGTTTGATTGTGCCGTGGTAACACACTTATTGAATTTCAAAAATATACTTCTCCCATTGTGTGAAATTTATAATCAAATTTATTGGGAGACCTTTTTTCAGAAGTATTGAATCTTTTGGTGGATATTGGGCTAATTTCCATGTATTTAAACCTAATTTATGTTTAGTATCAAGTCTACAGTGCAGTATTTTCAAATATACTCGATCAAAAATAAGCCCTAACTAAGAAAGAAAAAAAGGCTAATATACGCTGTCTTATTTTAAGGATGCTGGTATCTAATGGGTTAACACAGAATTCCGTTTACTAAATATCAGGCTCGATTTACCGTTTTCTTTTGTTTTCTTCCTCATTTATAGTCAAAGCAGACTCTCTTTTCAGAAGTTTTCAATCTTTTAGTGGATATTGGGCTAACTTCCATGTCTTTAAACCTAATTTATGTTTTGTATCAAGTCTAAAGCGCAGTGCTTTCAAATATACTCGATCAAAAATAAGCCCTAACTAAGAAAGAAAAAAAGGCTAATATACGCTGTCTTATTTTAAGGATGCTGGTATTTAATGGGTTAACACAGAATTCCGTCTACTAAATAGCGGGCACGATTTACCGTTTTCTTTGGTTTTCTTCCTCATTTGAAGTCAATGTAGACTCTCTTTTCAGAAGTTTTCAATCTTTTAGTGGATATTGGGCTAACTTGCATGTCTTTAAACCTGATGTGTGTTTAGTATCAAGTCTAAAGTGCAGCTGATATAAGCTGTCTTATTTAATGAGTTAACACAGGGTTCCGTTTATTTAATGTGGGGGGATTTATCGTTTTTCTTGGATTTCTGCTTCATTTAAAGTCAATGTAGACAATCAAAAGATCTTAAGCCGCCCCACGAATAAATAAACTATAGCTTGCCTATACTTTGATATCCCACGTACCAATCTGCGTTATGGGCTGAATTTTTGCTGAATATTTTGACTACATTGAATTAAAATAGGGCTCAGGGAACTAAATACAAGCCTGTGGGAACAGATAGAAAACATAATACACGTACAACGTCGTGCATACCTACAAGACACGCATCTGCAAGCACATTTTCTTAATCCTTCAATTCAAACTTGTTCACCGTGTAAGTTGATTATAAGCGTAATTAATGACAGGCAATAGCGCATGAATAGGACATAATAAGGCTCTAGTTAAACAATTAAAGGCTCATAAATCCGTAAATCGGATTCGGGAACGCGAGAATTTAATAAATAAGTAATCCCCCGGTTCACGCCGACGCAAAACAACAACATAACTCAAATCCGCCGTAAATAACATTACTAATTTTCTGCCTTCATATTTATATATGTTCACGCGAGCGTCGACGTCGTTTGTAAACGGGTGTAACTGATTTAAACAGAGAACCGTGGTGTGAAAAACTTTTTTCGTAAGCTACCTGTGCATGTACACTCTAGAGACGTTTATAAATAAATTTGAATAAATAATTGCGATTGTTTATAAAATACAGGGATTTTCATTTTATACGAGGGTGGCCGTTTATATTTCAGGAATAGCTAACAATAGTTTTATTGCTTTTCAAAATATTCTCCTTGAGAATCAATGCACTTTTGCATTCGTTTAAACCAATCCGAAAAGCATTGCTGTCACTGTGAAGGCGGTATCTCCAAAATATGAGATTTGAATGCCTCAACTACCTCTTCCGGCGTAGAAAACCGTTGACCATGAAGTTTATTCTTCACGTGTGGGAACAAAAGGAAATCACAAGGTGCTAGATCAGGGCTGTACGGCAGATGGCTCATCAATTCAATGTTTCTCCCGGTCAAATATTCAATCGTTTGAACCGACCTGTGAGAGCTCGCGTTGTCATGGTGGAGAATGATCTGTTGTTTTCCTTATTTCCTCAGAAACTTTTGGCAAACAAATAGTTGTATACCATTCGTAATTGTTCTATAACTCTTTAAATGCACGGTTACAACGTGACCGGTTTTTCCGAAAGAACAGTCGACCATTTGTTTTGATGTGCTCCGAGCGCTAACAACTGTTGTTGGTTTTGGCTCATCTTGGAATATCCACACAGTCGACTACTGTTTACTGTAGGGCTCATGCGTATATGTAGATCTAAAGATTCATCACCTGTGACGACTTTATAAATGTTCTTTTTGTGCATTTCTTGGCACTAATCGACGCGAATCCTTTTTTCAGCGGTTGTCAAATTATGTGGCACCCAACGCGAACATAGCTTCTTAACGGCTAAATGTTCATGCATCTTCTGCACGCTGGTGTTACTAATACCTAGAGATGCCTCGATCTCACGGTATGTCACATGACGGTCTTGCATTATCAATTCAGACACTGCATTCATTTTTTCCGATATCATAACAATTGTAGGACGACCTTCACGAAATTCATCGTCCACAGAACGCCTTCCAAGTTTGAATTCATTATACCAGCGATATAATGTAGTTTTCGATGGTGCTTCATCACCATATCAAGAATTCAGCTCGTCGATGCAATCTTGTTGAGATAATCCACACCGAAAATTATGAAAAATAATTGTGCGAAAATGTTCCCGAGTTAATTCCATTTTTTCGCTGATTTTTTGCAAGTTACTATCAACAGTAGAAATAGCTACCGGATAATAAAACTATCAAGGTAAATATATTGTCAAAAATGACAAACTTCACGATGCAATCATCAGATCGGAGGCAACACTAACAGTGTTGCCAGTTCCTGAAATATAAACGGCTACCCTCGTGTATACACATATAGCGATTTTTTATAGCCTTTATCGTTTATCGCAATTGGAACGCCACTCTTTCTTGTGCCTGCAAGACTATTGTTCAATGCCCTTTCTATTCATAGCTATGTTGATTCTTTTGTGCCACGACTTTTGACCTTCATTTCTTCTTCTCTTTGGGATCCATTGCCAGGCTTGTGTTGGTAATCTGTCTTCAGACATTCGTCTCATATGGCCCTACCAGGAAAGTTGTTTTTTCTCTGTTGTAAATGTTTTTTTCTACATTCGTCATTTGTTTAATCTTGTTCATTCTAATGCTATCTTGTAATATGAGCAAACAGCTTCTCCACCAATAGTTGTTTTCTGGTGCATTTATTTGGTTTTGCATGTTCATTTTTACTGTCAAAATTTCTGAGCCCTATGCAAGTGTCCTCTCCACTATAGTTTTGAATACGTGTGTTATCGTCCTCTTCTGAATATGTCTTTATTTCCAAATATTGAGTTAAAATGGTTCCTATTTACTCTTCCTCTTCCCACTTTTGCAATACGTCCTTTTCATCTTTTCCATCGTCTGTTAGGGTAACTCCAAGACACTTATATTCCTTATTGTTTATAATTATTTTACCATTAACGTCTATGTCTTTTCCTGTGAGTCCCATTGTTACATATTCAGCTTTTCCCATGTTTATTTCTAGAACCATTTTTTAAATTTCTCCACCAGTTTTCTAATCATATATGTCACACCTTCAGCATCTTTTATCAATTTACTACGACACTCTGATTTAGGTAATTATGGTTTTTTCGTTTCAAATTTGTAAAAAAAATAAATACGATATATGGATTGTAGGTGTGTTAGAGATAAATTCATTCGAAGATTTGCCTTTGAAATTGGAAGACAAATTTTAGACTGTGGTTCAATTAAGCACTGAAGATTAATATACTCTCCTCCCAAATTAATTTTCTGCCTATGTATTTCGACAACTAAGTTGTCATCATCAGCAGATGTTTAATTATAAAATACGTATACGAAATAAAAAAATTGTTGTGGAAACTAGTTTTATTAACCTTTAGTAATCAAGTGAGAAGATGAGTAATATAATTTTAATATTTTAATTTTTTGATTAACTAAAGACGAAGATCTACGAACGAAATTGTAATTTACAGAGGAAGGTACCTGAAAATTGTAAAAAAAAATTAAACAGGTTTATTATCGCACCCAACATTTATTATTCAAATGTACCTCGTATGCGTGACATAAGGTAAAGATCCGCAGACATTTTTTCGGTTGCAACTGTCGCACGGATATAGCGGAGATCCCGTATGTATAGGACAGCGACAGAACTTCTTCGCGCAGGCCAAGCCACCACAATCAATTAAAGAAATCCAAGCACCTAAATAACCCAGGCCAGAGGACAGCAGCTATTCATCACACCACACAAATCTATATAATCCGATATTTATACCGTCATTATAAATAAATTATTCACTCGACACAAGTGTCGCCCTCTGTGCGCTTATTAGGGCCTTATTCGAGCACAATTAGGATGTGTCCGGCCACACAGCTCCAATGGTACCTTAATGAACTATAAATATCGCGTTCACAATGCGTTATATCACTTATTACTGTGTGGGTATAATATATTAATATATTTCGTATTCGCGTCTACCAAACGGGCTATAAGCCAGACAGCGGTTTTCAAAAAGTTCTTTTTTTCCTCTTACAACAGTGAATGTGTAATGGGCGCATTTGTGTAAATAGAAGTGTAGGCGTTGAATATACAGTTTGTCAATAAGAAGAGATATACGATAATGGAATTCCATTTATCTAATGGTTTACTTTCAAAATATTGCTTATTACGTAACCACGGTTTTTTCATTTGAAATTGGTGGTCTAAATTGGAAAAAGGATAATTCAAACTGATACATGGGATCTAAATACGTTAGAAAGTCGTTGGAAAATTTGATTTTGAACTTAGAAAACGCGTTAGAGATTTTTCGTGAAATGTTTAAATTCATTTTGATTAATTAAAGACAGTTCAATTGTAACCAATTGATAGATCAGTATCATTGTTTTATTGCGCCGTTGTTTTGTGTTCGAATCCAGCTGTGGTAGTTTTTCTCCGCTTTTCTTCTCTATTTACATGAATGCCTAAATCCAAAGATCTTAATTTGGCACGTAGACTTCCGCGGTCGTGGTCCATACTATATTCTTCTGGGCTTCCAGGCTGAAACTGCGTCACTGGAATAACTCCCGACGTTTCGTACCCACTCGTATAGGACATCTTCACGGCTCAACTACTGCAACTGTCTGTCGCACTGAAACTGGTGTAAGTCGATGGTGGGCGGGTTTATATATGGGTAATAGGTCATGGGTCAATGGAGCGTTACAGTTGCGGTTGAGTTGTTTGGAGATGCAGGATTGCCAGACGTTGTGTAGGAGGTAGCCATCATCACGGTTAAGGTTATTGGGGTGCTTAGAGATCTCTATAGATTCACGGATTTTGCGATCATAGTAATGGTTAGTACGGGATAGGATCTTGGTAAAATTAAATTATATATGGTGCCCGGTTTCCAGCCTATGCTCGGCAAGTGCAGAACCAGCTACGTTAATATATACACTGCAGTGTATATATTAGTGAAAAAAAGCGGTCTGTCGGCACTCGTGTTTCAGAGCATGAGCATATTGTACTAGGATGCTGCGCGTAGCTCTGAGACACAAGTGAAATAATAGTCTTCAAGGGAACTTTGTCTACCATACTTCCAACTACTTTAAATTAAGCTCGAAATACTGGGGTGTGCTATTTTCCATGCCTACACCCTAGTTGTGAAACTTCGAAGAATCTTTAACTTTTCTTTGTCTTTTAAAGTAAATCGTTTTAATTTAGTCTCTTTTTAAATATCTATGTAAAGGAAAAGTTATAATATTGCCATCAATTATGAAGTAGTGTATTATTATAAAACAATTTTTTGAAGTTTGAAGAATGTGTATGTCATTTTTGATACAAAAGTAACAATCACAATGTTGTTTCCTTTTCATATAGAACCTTACGAAATAAAATATAATCGATCTAAGTATGTATTGTTTTATTTCTTTCGCACACCAATACTGGACATTGCTGCATACGTGGGTACTCAGAAATAAATTGAATATACCACATTGGTCAATTTAATTGACTACCATAAAGCGAAGTAGAACGTTACATGTAAGTATTCGTGGTACAATGGTCTCCAGTTAAGTATGCGCACTATGTACGAGAAGGTGTCAAAAAAGGAAATCAGCATTATTATAGCGTATGTAGAGAAGTTATTACTATTTTAGAATTACCATAATTTCACTTGAACTGTGTGGCGCGACTGTTTCATTTACTACATGTACGAGTATATGTAAGTCCGTGCATTGTATAACTCAGAAACGATGGTTATAAAACTGTTAAAAGACACAGAGTGTTTCGATTTTCACGGTTTTTTTAAAGAATAAATAAAACACATAATTTGTATTCACTTTCAAAAACTTTTTATTGGTAATTGAAGTATCAGTTATGACATTTATATGCCAAAAATAATGTCTGCCAAATGGCCTTCTTTTGCAGCTCCACAGACGTCCACTCTTTCGTTAAAATTTTCAATGACATTTTGATATAATTGAGGCTCTATCTCACCAATGACACGAATAATTTCATCTTTCAAAGCAGGAATTGATTGTGAATTGTTTTTATAAACCTGTCTTTTCACATAACCCCAAAGAAAGTAGTCTAACGGTGTCAAATCACATGATATTGGTGGCCAATTAACATCGCCGTTCCTTGAGATTACACGTCCAGGAAATTTTTCTCTCAATGAATCAATTGATTCGTGCGCAAAGTGAGGTGTAGCGCCATCCTGTTGAAACCACATATCCTCTAGATCAATATTCATTAACTCAGGCCACAAAAATTCGGTTATCATCCGAGGATATCGATTACCATTGACAGTTACAGCTTCATCAGCAGCATTTTCAAAGAAGTAAGATTCAATTAGAACACCTCACCATAATGCACACCAAACGGTAACTCGTTTAGAATGCATAGGTTTCTGATGAATAATTCGCGGATTTTCCTCACCCCAGATACAGCAATTTTGTTTATTAGCCACCAAGTTCAAAATGTGCCTCGTCAGAAAACATTATTTTTTCAGAAAAATCAGCTGGTTGGTCATTGTTGAAATTGAAAAATGAACTACGTTTTAAATGATCTAATGGCTTCAGTTCCTGTGTTACAGCATTGATTGTTTGACTAGTTGGTACAAACTCTTTGTGCATTATGCTTTTCGAATCATAAAAACAAGTCAACATTGTCTTCACTTTTGACTCCTCCAAATGGCTTTATGTCGGTCTTTCTTCTTGGTCTCTGGATCATATTAAAAACACCACGTCACCAGTTACAACAGAATATCTGAAGTTTTCGACCTTTTTCGTCTTTAATCAAGTCTGTACAATGTTGAATTCAGTTAGCTTGTATGGTACAAACCTTGCGCAAATCTTTCTTAGTCCCAAACGCTGTGTCAAAATATGATGAATTGAATCTTTGGAAATATTGAATTCCATTTCCCGCGTTTCTCAATTGGCTCATTACTCATAAATTCACTTACAAGTTCGATGTTACTTTCCGTAACCACAGTTTTTTTTGGCACCAGACTTTTCGTCGTCATTTATTTCCGTACGACCGCCTTTAAATCGTTTATACCACTCATACACACTCGTACGTGTTAAACAGGCATCATCATACACTTGTTTCATCAAATAATAAAATAATAAAAGATGTAATTGCGTTTGTTGATAACTTGGACTGCAGCCAACCGACAACATACAAAAGTCGCAAAATATCGTTAAAATACATTCTTCTTTCATACGTAATTCAAGGTTAAAATAAAAATTATTTAGCATTCTTTAACTACCCTTAATAATAGGTTAAATATCTTTGAAAGACTTGTAGAATCGACAACAAAAGGAATAATAAACCCATGTGAAAATGAAAAATACCTTTTACATCATAGAACGAATAAGCAGGACAACAATACTACAAATTACGGAGAGATTCAAGTGATGACGAGTGTGCGGTGGTTTCGTCAATTGGAAACATATTCAAAGCCTGCGCTGACCACTAAGCGTGGGCGTGTTATCTACGACGGGTCATCCGCAGCAGAAAGATGTGCTCTTCGCCAGGTGCAACGTTGCCCACTAATGAATGACCGTATTGTCCAACTCCGTGAAATGATCCCTAATTGCCCAACAATCGGACTGCTGTTCAAATCGGGTGAATATTTCCGAAAGTCAATAGAACTTTAATTGCATTGTAAGTATGGATATGTGGGTATGTTGTCTGTGAGACGATATGTTGTTGTTTGTGTTGGTTTCTGGAATCTCTTAGGGTGTATTTGTGTTTGTGCTAACGTTGGAAAATGATACTCACATCAATGCGTATAGATAAGGGTGTTATTTACAGATTACTTTTAGGGACGTCACGAAATTGTTACACAAGGTTTTCCAATAAGAGTGATATGATTTCTTTAAAAAAAAACACACTTATTGTTAAGAAAATTCAAAAAGCTTTTTATTTAATGTGAACTATAATCGATACAATTAAGTTCTAAATAAAACGTCATTCAAATGACGTCTTCTTCTGCAGGAACGAATTCGATGAACCCAATTTTCGAGTACTTTTTATACTAAATCTAGTCGTAGCTTGAAGAGATTCTGGTTTATTTCGATAGACCAATAACTTCAAATAACCCCACAAGAAATAGTCTAATGGTGTTAAATCACAACTTCTTGGAGGCCATTCAATATCAGAATTTCTTGAAATAATCGAATCTCCAAACTTTTCTCGCAATAATTCTATTGTTGCATTTGCTGTGTGGCACGTAACCCCGTCTTGTTGGAACCAAATGTTATCAAGATCAACTTCTTCCAATGTCGGCCATAAAAAGTTGGTTATCATCAATCCATACCGCTCTCCATTGACAGTAACGGTGTTACCAGCTTCATTTTGAAAGAAGTACGGACCGATGATTCCACCATACCAAAAACCACATCAAACTGTCAATTTAAGTGAATGTAATGGTTTTTCATAAATAATTTGTGGATTTTCCTCGCACCAGAATCGACAGTTTTGTTTATTTACCACACCATCCAGATGAAAGTGAGCCTCATCAGAGGAGATGATTTTCTTAAAGAAATCGTTATCGTTTTCAAGTTGTTCCAAGGCAAAATTAGCAAAATCACGACGTTTACGGTGGTCCAATGGCTTCAGTTCTTGAGTGAGAACAAATTTATAGGGACGCAAACCCAAATCCTTTCTCAAAATCCGCCAGGTTGTGGTTTGAGACAGCCGCAACTGTTGAGAAAGTCTTGGAATCGACAAATTACGGTCTTCAGTAACACTTGTCTGAGCGGCAGCAATATTTGCATTACTTCGAGCGGTTCTCTGTCTTATTGGCACTTGAAAATTATGTAAATCAAATGTAACCTCAAATTTTTAACAATTCGACGAATAGCGAGCACACTTGGACGATTATTACGACCATAAAATGGCAAAAGCGCACGAAAAATTGCAATTGGAGAACGATTATTTTGATAATAAAACTGAATAATTTGTAAACGTTGTTCTTGCGTATATCTCTCCATGATGAAATTGTAAACACTACTGAATACAATAAAAAACAAATGACAGATCATGACATATTACAAATGGCTGAAATGTCACTTCAAAATCATATCATCCCTATTGGAAAACCTTATATTTTAAAGATTTAAAATATGTCTCACATATTATTTAGATATTTGATATGGATACCGTACTAGTGAATAATTCAGGAAGTATTGGAATTATGCAATATGCCAGAACGAGACAGATTAACTTATTGCATAATGTGCAACACACAAGAGTAAGGAATCTTTTCCATCAAAATTACGTACGTTTTCACGGCAGGTATCACTCGTAGTGCAATCTTTTTTGTCGTAGTTTCAACAGCGAAGCTTCGATAGAAACTACAACACATAAAGAAGAAGTTTGTACTATAACCCTTCCACTGTCTATACAAAGACTTTCAAATACTACTTTAGATTAGACAAATTTTGCAAGTTCAGTAGGAGTAAAAGTGGTGTTTTTGTTTAAAATTTTGAGAAGTTTTCTACATGTACATATCTTGTACACAAAAAATTAATCACAATAAATCTTTTCCTCAAAATATACGTATATCCTTAGACTTGACTGAGTCGTAAAGTAGCTGAAGGGTTGGTATTTAACATAATTATTTCTGTCTGTTAAATAGGAATGCAGTAAATTAAGGTTACCTGCGATATCGAAATTGTTCAATCCGTTAGGTAGCAAAAGAAGTTGAAGTTGATCAAAGGTTTTAGAAAAATTAATGTAATTTTAAGTCGCAAAAGAGATTGAAGTTGATCGAAGGTCTTAGAAAAGTAAAATATAATTTTAAGTAACAAAAGAAGTTGAGGTTGATCAAAGGTCTTAGTAAAATCGATATAATTTTAAGTAGTAAAGGAAGTTGAAGTCGATCAAAGATTTTAGTAAAAATCATTACAATTTTAAGTAGCAAAAGGAGTTGTAATTGCTCGAAGGTCTTAGAAAAATCAATATAATTTTAAGTAGCAAAAAGAGTTGAAGTTAATCGACGATCAGGAAAATCAATGTAAATTGTATACACTTCTCCAAGAACATCAAGGTATTTTGACATATAATTGACACAAGAATATAAATTGGTCTCAGTGGATTTACCATTAATAAACCCATGTTAAACTGCATAAATTATTTTCTTTTGATGACCTTAATAACATAAATCGTGATGGCGGTTACCTTCTTCACAATACCTGTCAATCTTGTCTCCAAACAACTTAACTCTAACAGTTGAATTTGATGGAGCCTGTGGTTGATTAACTTAATCACTGAGGTTGATATATAACCCCTTTCCACATTAACTTTTGTAATTCTGTATACGCATTTCGAGAACTAAGTTGTCATCCTCAGCAGATAATTGCAAAGTGTCGCACCTGGTAAACGACGGAACCAAGATGTACACAGTGTACATCTTGGTTCTCAACGGTATAGATCGCGTACGGAGTTTGTTTTCGTACAGGTATTTTTCGCCGTGGTTTACCAGGTGCGACACTTTGCAATTATCTGCTGATGATGACAACTTAGTTGTCGAAATGCGTATACAGAATTACAAAAGTTAATATGGAAAGGAGTTATATATCAACCTTAGTGATTAAGTTAACTGTAACAGTAAGAGTCCATTGATCAGACAAGCAAAATCCTTATATAACAGTTTTACACCAGTTTCACTTCAATAACTATTATAATAGTAGCAGTTAAGCACCGAGGATGTCTCTCGTGAGTCAAAACGAAACGTCGGCAAAAGAAGTATGGAGGACGATGAATTAACTATACCTTTTACCATTTTTTAATTTACTTTACTTACGAGATTTGGCAATATTTATATCACTATTGTTTTAGTAGATTTAAATTGAAGTCTATTGTAAAACAAACAGCAAGATTGATTTTAAAATACATTCACCATCTTATTATAAAATTTTTTTCGTTTCAATTCTGTGTAAATATAAGGTTTTCCAATAGGGATGATATGATTTTAAAGTGACATTTCGGCCATTTGTAATATGTCATGATCTGTCATTTGTTTTTCATTGTATTCAGTAGTGTTTACAATTTCATCATGGAGAGATATACGCAAGAACAACGTTTACAAATTATTCAGTTTTATTATCAAAATAATCGTTCTCCAATTGCAATTTTTCGTGCGCTTTTGCCATTTTATGGTCGTAATAATCGTCCAAGTGTGCTCGCTATTCGTCGAATTGTTAAAAACTTTGAGGTTACATTTTCTTTACATAATTTTCAAGTGCCAATAAGACAAAGAACCGCTCGAAGTAATGCAAATATTGCTGCCGTTCAGGCAAGTGTTACTGAAGACCGTAATCTGTCGATTCCAAGACGTTTTCAACAATTGCGACTGTCTCAAACCACAACCTGGCTGATTTTGAGAAAGGATTTGGGTTTGCATCGCTATAAAATTGTTCTCACTCAAGAACTGAAGCCATTGGATCACCGTAAACGTCGTGAATTTGCTGATTTTGCCTTGGAACAACTTGAAAACGACAACGATTTGTTTAAGAAAATCATCTTCTCTGATGAGGCTCACTTTCATCTGGATGGTGTGGTAAATAAACAAAACTGTCGATTCTGGTGCGAAGAAAATCCACAAATTATTTATGAAAAACCATTACATTCACCTAAATTGACAGTTTGGTGTGGTTTTTGGTATGGTGAATCATCGGTCCGTACTTCTTTCAAAATGAAGCTGGTAACACCGTTACTGTCAATGGAGAGCGGTATAGATTGATGATAACCAACTTTTTATGGCCGACATTGAAAGAAGTTGATCTTGATAACATTTGGTTCCAACAAGACGGGGCTACGTGCCACACAGCAAATGCAATAATAGAATTATTGCGAGAAAAGTTTGGAGATTCGATTATTTCAAGAAATTGTGATATTGAATGGCCTCCAAGAAGATTTAACACCATTAGACTATTTCTTGTGGGGTTATTTGAAGTCATTGGTTTATCGAAATAAACCAGACCCTCTTCAAGCTTTACAAGTCAATATTGAACGTGCCATTCATGACATACGACTAGATTTAGTGGAAAAAGTGCTCGAAAATTGGGTTCATCGAATTCGTTCCTGCAGAAGAAGTCGTGGTGGCCATTTGAATAACGTTTTATTTAGAACTTAATTGTATCGATTGTACTTCACATTAAATAAAAAGCTTTTGAATTTTCTTAACAGTAAGTGTGTCTTTTTTTTTAAAGAAATCATATCACTCTTATTGGAAAACCTGTTATAACAAATTGCTAATTAAAATTATGTTTAGTATCCCTCGTCAAAAAAATAAGAAATTTATAATAAATTTAAAAAATATAAATAAAACTCAATATACACAATACATGCACAAGCAAAAACAACTCTTTCCCATTACAGTAACTTCTTCATTTCATTTCTGCATCCTTCTCATCCTCGATATCTTTGTTTGCACTATCTGGATACTCTTTCTCTCTCCGACACCAATTTCGAATCATCACTAATTAATGATTATTCATAAATTTGTTGGCGGCGACGGTGTCACGACCTCTTGCGGCCGGCTTATGAATGAGTTGTTAATGTGGCAAACCCTACGGTCTCTGATCACGCTTTACCACCGCTAATGACCGGGTATATACCAACTGACGTGCACATTACGTGATCCAATTTATTTAGAATCGCCGATTCGTATGGTGGTTAGTAATTTCGGAACATGGTGCGCGAACTATTAAATTATCTATCAGGTATTAAGCATTGATGAAGAAATTTGATGCGAATTGTATGTAAAATTAATAAAATCAGAAATGCATTTGATAAATTATTTTTATTTTATAACTTCGGATTTAAATTTGGCGCCAGTTTTTTGTTTCGTAATTGGCAACACTGATACTTTCATAGATGTCACAAATTATTTCCTTATCAAAGACTATAGATACGCCCTTTTACATATGTTAAATTTAATTGTAATGTGAAAGATTTATCCTAATTATTGAAAAATTGCCCGTGTCGTGTGTAGTGTTTAAAAATTATAGTCGAAATGAACAATCATCCCATTTAAATGATCTCTAACATACATAATTCTTTAATTAATGTTATTCAAACGTATATACGATCATATGTCTAGGGGTTTGTCAACATTTCAATATGGAAAATTCTAATTTTAACCACTTTCTTCATCATATATATAATGCAAACATTTTTTTAAAAATTTTGGCATGTATCTTCGCCCTTAGACCGTGGAGAATTGTAAATTGGAGTCTTCTAATGTGGCATAAATTACATTATCGAAGCAGATATTAGTGTTGCCTCCGATTTGATGATTGCATCGTGAAGTTTGTTATTTTTGACAATATATTTACCTTGACCGTTTTATTATCCGGTCGCTATTTCTATTGTTGAGAGTAATTTGTTACGTCAGCGAAAAAATGGAAACATTTTCGTGCAATTATTTTTCATAACCTTCGGCGTGGAGTATCTCAACAAGAATGCATTGACGAGCTGAATTCTTTATATGGTGATGAAGCACTATCGAAAACTACAGTACTTGGACGGTGTTCTTTGGAAGATGAATTCCGTGAAGGTCGTCCCACAAATGTTGTTGTGTCGAAAAACATTACTGCAGTGTCTGAATTGATAATGCAAGACCGTCATGTGACATACCGTGAGATCAAGGCATCTCTAAGTATTAGTAACACCAGCGTGCATAAAATCCTGCATGAACATTTAGCCGTTAAGAAGCTATATTCACGTTGGGTACCACATAATTTTACAACCTCTCAAAAAAGGACACGCGTCGATTGGTGCCAAGAACTGCACAAAAGATACAATAGCGGTGCTTCAAAGAACATTTATAAAGTCGTCGCAGGTGATGAATCTTGAATCTATACGTATGAGCCAGATAGTAAACTGCAGTCGATTGTGTGGGTATTCCAAGATGAGCCAAAACCAACCAAAGTTGTACGCGCTCGAAGTACATCGAAACAAATGGTCGCCTGGTTTTTCGGAAAAACCGGTCACATTGCAACCGTGCCTTTAGAGAGTTATAGAACGCGGTCAGTTCCGAATCGTATACAACTATTTGTTTGCTAAAAGTTTTTGAAGAAATAAGGAAAACAAACCGAAAACGACAGATCATTCTCCACCATAACAATGCGAGCTCTCACAGGTTGATTCAAAGAATTGAATATTTGACCGGGTAAACCATTGAATTGATGAGCCATCCGCAGTACAGCCCAGATCTAGTACGCTGTGATTCCTTTTTGTTCCCATTCATGAAGAATAAACTTCGTGGTCAACGGTTTTCTACGCCGGAAGAGGCAGTTGAGGCATTCAAAACTAATATTTTGGAGATACCGCCTTCATAGTGGCAGCAATGCTTTTCGAATTGGTTTAAACGAATACAAAAGTGCATTGACTTTCAAGGAGAATATTTTGAAAAGCAATAGAACTATTTTCGATAATAAAAAAATTTTTTTTTGTTTGCTATTCCAGAGATATAAACGGCCACCCTCGTATAATGCAGAACTTTGTGAAAAAATTCCTACTCTCTGGACAAGGTTCGAACCCGCGATTTAGTGCTGACCGGGCATGTGTTTTCAATCTTAGACCACAGAGTACTTTCTAGATCATATATGTACTGAAAAAAATTTTTAAAAAGTTCCTGCTCTCCACGCAAGGTTCGAACCTACTTTTTCATGCTAACCGAGCTCGTGTTTCCACCCTTAAACAATGAAAGACGGTGAATTTGTGTCTTCTAACGTGCCATCAACAGTAGGTTTTAATTGCATATAATTATGCGCTTTTTACTATGTGAAACTGAAAAATTCCAATTTTAACCACTTTTTACAATTTCTGCATATATTCGATGTAGAAAACGGTTAAAACTTATAGAGTAAATTGGCTTTAGAAAGAGGGGATGATGTATGCCGAGTATTAGGTTATGAAGCTATAGGACTAAGATGTCAGTTTATGGTCTGTTGAATATTGTGTTTGGGGAAATTACTATTTAAAAGGTTGTTGATATGACTTAATTCCTGGGGTAGAGAATACCGATTAGAATACTGAATACACTAAGGAGTTGATGACACACTGCTTTTGGACGGGAAAGGTATGGGAAAGGTATTGGGTTGTGGTTGGAGTTGTTCAGTAAAGCAACAACATCGTTATCATTGTCACAATATATTGGGTTGGCAACTAAGTACTTTCGGTTTTTACTGATAGAGAGCGTTGCTTTATTTTTTGTATAACGTATGTTAGTGCTGTACTTTACCGTTTGTCGCGTGATACTAGTCACATTGACGTAACTTCAGAAGCAAGTAGTGCGTGATTTTTATTAAAGCTATTAGTTGTGGGTATAATTTTAAATGGAGTGCAGAAACGAACATTTTCGACATATTTTACTATTTTATTTCCGTAAAGGAAAGAAAGCTGCTGCGGCTCACAAAACGATATGTGAAGTTTATGGTGCTAATTGCTTAACAGAGCGCACGTGTCAGAATTGGTATAAAAAATTCCGTACTGGAGATTTTTCCCTCAAAGATGAGCAACGTTCTGGTCGGCCTGCTGAAGTTGATGATGACCAAATCAAAGTCATAATTGAAGAGGAACGTCATATAACTGTTCGAGAGATTGCGAAGAGGCTATATGTATCGCACACAACAATTGAAAAATATTTGAAATGTCTTGGGCTAGTTAAGAAGCTTGATATTTGGGTACCTCACGAATTGAAAGAAATTCATTTAACACAAAGAATCAACTTTTGCGATATGCACCTTAGACGAAATGAAACCGACCCTTTCTTAAAAAGAATCATCACTGGTGATGAAAAATGGGTCCTGTACAGTAACATAGTTCGAAAACGATCATGGAGCAAACACGATAAACCAGCTCAAACCACATCGAAAGCTGAATTGCATCCAAAAAAGATCATGCTGTCAGTTTGGTGGGATTACAAAGGTGTTGTGTTTTTTGAGCTGCTTCCAAGGAACCAAAAAATCAATTCTGATGTTTACTGTCAACAATTAATAAAACTGTATGAAGCAATCAAAGAAAAACGGCCAGAATTCTCAAATCGGAAAGGTGTAGTTTTCCACTAAGATAATGCAAGACCTCACACATCTTTGGCAACTCGTGGGAAACTATTGGAGCTTGGCTGGGAAGTGATGCCACATCCCCCATACGGCCCTGATCTAGCACCATCTGATTACCATTTATTTCGAAGTTTGCAGAATTCTTTGAATGGTAAAACTTTCACAAATGACGATGACCTTCACTCGCACCTGGTTCAGTTTGATGATAAGGACCAGAAATTTTATGAGCGCGGAATCATGCAGCTGAAAGAAAGATGGCAAAAGGTCATTGAGTAAAATGGAAAATATATAATTGATTAAAAACTGTTCTTTGTTTAAAAAAAAAGTGTTTTATTTTATACTACAAAACCGAAAGTACTTAGTTGCCAACTCAATATATACTTTCAATAATTGCATGTCCAACAGGTACAAAGTAATTCTTAATTTGCTTCGAAAGATCATGAAAATTATTATAAATTCTTTAAAAAAAACTTTCGTATTTTATTTTGTATTTTAAAGATTTGAACATCGAATATCCTTTTTCGGAACTAAACTCTTACCCCTTTATTAATTGAAAAATATTATGTGGATTTTGAAATTTTATTTTGACCAGTACTATTCAATTTCGACCTAATTTTATTCCATTCTTTCCATTCATATATTTTAGAAATCTTTATTTTGGATTATTCTACCAAAAAAAAGAAACAAACGAACATGAAAAATAATTTAACCAACTTCTCTAGAGATGAAAAGACTCAGATGCAGGGAAAACACAGACAAACAGATGCACGATCGTCATCTCACAGACAACTTACGACATCGCGTCACATTTTATAAATATCCTTAATGAAATTAAACGTTGCGAGTCGTTTGAGTTCCGTCGCTCCGTCATGCGCCGCATCGGCAATCTAGACTCTAATTACTTTACAGTTTATATAACAGTAAATTACAGGTAATTTACTGTAATAATATATAAATTACATGATCTTGATGTTTGTGTATGATTGTGAATACATGTGTACTACATGCGTGTATGTAAATATGTCTGTGTACTTGTACGTGTCCGAGGATGCATGCCAAGAAGCATAGTTAATATGACGTTAAAAAGAGACGTAAATACATTTTTTAGTCAAGAGTTTCTGCCTTTCTTGTGCACACAGGATGTTCAATAACGAATTTACTTAAGTACTCGTAGTGGGTGTAATTTCTCATATTGTTATTCGTAGCTTTGATTTAAGCAACAACTTTATTTTGTATTCATCAGTAATGTGCATCTTTATCAATGAAATTACCAGAATGAAGGTTTAGGTATCAGTTTTGACACTGGTGTTCTCTTAAGTCATCTTCTCCGTACATTTCTTTCACACAACTTTTTTTCTTCAGCTTCGACTGTGTTCTTATCTTTAAGTTAATAAAGAAGAAGAATAAAGGTAATGCTACTGTTTTATTTTCCATTTTCAAAACCATAAGAAATATAAACAGAATTGAAGGAAAACGTTTTTTTTTTAAAATAAACGTTGAAATGTAAGATGTTAAAATATATAATGAGCAGGCTTTAGAATCAAGTTAACTGATTAAAAAGACAACTAACAACTCTCAGGAGGAAAAGTGAAATTAAGAACACAGTACTTTTCTGATGAGATTCCTAAGTACAGGGTGACCACGGGCAGTATTAACATTTTGAAAA
Source organism: Dermolepida albohirtum (assembly GCA_031893035.1). NCBI lineage: Eukaryota > Metazoa > Arthropoda > Insecta > Coleoptera > Scarabaeidae > Dermolepida > Dermolepida albohirtum. Next base: position 4,775 of record JAVIWB010000249.1, on the reverse strand, counting down.
CAGCAAAACGGTGTTAATTTTTTAAACAAAAAATATATTTACTTTTCTGACATGTTTGTTAGGATATGCCATTTAATTTAACTTGCAAAAATAAGGTCAGGAAGGTGAGGGCCGTCTTCTCTGATGCAGTTTTCAATTCTGTTGAGGCAGCTCTGACATACTAGCTGTAGTATCTCCTCGGTGATTAGTGACACCTCTTCACGAATTGCCTCTTTCAAATCTTCCAAATTACGAGGTTTGCGTTGAAAAACTTTCTCCTTCAAATGTCCCCACAAAAAAAAATCGCAGATGTTGAGGTCGGGAGAACGAGGAGGTCAGGGCACATCTCCAAATCTTGAAATGACATGACCTGGGAACAAGTTTCGCAGCAACGTCATCGAAACTCTTGCTGTGTGTGCAGTAGCTTCATCTTGCTGAAACCATATGTCCTGTTGCAAGTTGAGCATCTGCAGTTGTAAGAAAAAAAAATCGTTGATCATACGCACGTACCGATTCGCGTTCACCGCAACTCCATCCTCTTCAAAAAAGAAGAGGCCAATAACATGTTGTCTCGACACCGCACACCATACAGTCACACGAGGCATGGAGAGGTTTCGCATGAAGCTGTCTTGGGTTTTCCTCTGCCCAGTATCTGCAGTTCTGTTGGTTCACTGTCCCATTTAGGTAAAAGTGAGCTTCATTGCTCATGAAACTCAGAACGTCAGGGTCATCGTGAAGGAGAACTTGCATTTGAGTTGCGAAATCCAACCGTTGGGGGTAGTCAGTTTCTTTTAACTCCTGTACACACACAATCTTGTAAGGATGAAACTTGAGATCCCGTTTCAAAATTTTTCGGACCGACTCACGTCCCATGTGTAATGAAGATGCGTGCCGTCGAGCTGAACGACCAGAACTCCTAATCATTGCTGTTCTCACTCTGTCAATGTTCTCCGGAGTCCTCACTGTTCGTGTAACGCCTGGTAGTTTCTTCCCCATAATGTTGCCTGTGGACCGAAAACTTGTAACCCATTTCATAATCGTTGGTCGGGTAGGTACGGCTCCATGCCGTCCAACGTTGAAATGAATGCGAAAATCACGCTGAGCCGCTACCACTGAATCATTGTTTCTTACATAAGAATCGTACGTAAACACGCGATGTTGAACTGTCCACGGCTCCATTGCGACTGGAATACCTAAATGGCCACTGCTTGGGAGGTGAATGACCGCCCGTCCCTCCCCCCATGATTTGCCGAGGCCGAGTACAGTCGCATCAAAAATGTAAATACATCCCGCGGTCGCCCTGTACTTGAAAATGTTTTAATCACTGAAAGTCGATATATAACCCCTTTCCACATCAATATTCGTGTTCTGTATACTTATTTCGACAACTAAGTTGTCATCATCAGCAGATGATTAAACAGTGCCGTACCTGGACAACAACGGTAAAAATACCCTTGCGAAAAACAACAAGCGATCCGTATCGCTGAAAGTCAAAACGTGCACTGTGCTTTCGGCGGTACGAATCGCGTGCGGAAGTTGTTTTTCGTACGGGTATTTTCACCGTAGTTGTCCAGGTGCGACTCTGTTTAATTATCTGCTGATGATGACAACTTAGTTGTCGAAATAAGTATACAGAACACGAATATTAATGTGGAAAGGGATTACATATCAACCTTCAATGATCTAGTTAATCAACCACAGTAGAATACAAATTTTTTTTTTTATAGTAAAATCATCCAGACTCAGAGATAATCAGTTACACATTTAAGTTCACATTTTGTAGTTTTTCACGGCTTTTATCCTCTTAAGATTCAACAAAGAGAGTTAGATTAATTTTGACATCAGAATCTTTTCTTGCGCCTTCGAAAGTGCCAGTACACAAACACTTGCTGCTGTAAAGTAACTTTTAAAAAACACGAATTTTTACGAGTATACTTCTTTGGAAAAATTGAATTTTTGGTCAAAATAAAAAATGTTGGGTTGAGCCTTCATTACATGTAAAACAGTACATTTGAAGCAGTAGAATACAAACTTAGTATTTTTTAAAGCAAATTCGCCCAAACATTATGGAAAATCCATTAACATTTTCAAAAGTTCACATTTTGAAATGTTTTTCCAAGTTTGCTATTCTCTCAGGATTAAACCAAGAGTCAGATTAATTTTGATATCAGAATCGTTTCTTGCGCCTTCGAAAGAGCCAGTACACGAGCACTTGCTGCTGTAAAGTAACTTTTAAAAAACACGAATTTTTACGAGTATACCCCTTTGGAAAAATTGAATTTTTGGTCAAAATAAAAGATGTTAGTTGAGCCTTCATAACATGTAAAACAGTACATTTGAAGCAGTAAAATACAAACTTAATATTTGTTAAAGCAAATTCGCCCAAACATTATGGTCCATTTACATTTTCAAAAGTTCACATTTTGAAATGTTTTTCCATTTGCTATTCTCTCAGGATTAAACCAAGAGAGTCAGATTAATTTTGATATCAGAATCGTTTCTTGCGCCTTCGAAAGAGCCAGTACACGAGCACTTGCTGCTGTAAAGTAACTTTTAAAAAACACGAATTTTTACGAGTATACCCCTTTGGAAAAATTGAATTTTTGTATAAAAGATGTTAGTTGAGCCTTCATAACATGTAAAACAGTACATTTGAAGCAGTAAAATGCAAACTTAATATTTGTTAAAGTTCGCCCAAACATTATGAAAACTCCATTTACATTTTCAAAAGTTCACATTTTGAAATGTTTTTCCAAGTTTGCTATTCTCTCAGGATTAAACCAAGAGAGTCAGATTAATTTTGATATCAGAATCGTTTCTTGCGCCTTCGAAAGTGCCAGTACAAATACCCCTTTGGAAAAATTGAATTTTTGGTCAAAATAAAAGATGTTAGTTGAGCCTTCATAACATGTAAAACAGTACACGTTAAAGCAAATTCGCCCAAACATTATGAAAACTCCATTTACATTTTCAAAAGTTCACTTTTGAAATGTTTTTCCAAGTTTGCTATTCTCTCAGGATTAAACCAAGTCAGATTAATTTTGATATCAAAATCGTTTCTTGCGCCTTAAAGTGCCAGTACACGAGCACTTTGCTGTACAGTAACTTTTAAAAAACACGAATTTTTACGAGTATACCCCTTTGGAAAAATTGAATTTTTGGTCAAAATAAAAGATGTTAGTTGAGCCTTCATAACATGTAAAACAGTACATTTGAAGCAGTAAAATACAAACTTAATATTTGTTAAAGCAAATTCGCCCAAACATTATGAAAACTCCATTTACATTTTCAAAAGTTCACATTTTGAAATGTTTTTCCAAGTTTGCTATTCTCTCAGGATTAAACCAAGAGAGTCAGATTAATTTTGATATCAGAATCGTTTCTTGCGCCTTCGAAAGTGCCAGTACACGAGCACTTGCTGCTGTACAGTAACTTTTAAAAAACACGAATTTTTACGAGTATACCCCTTTGGAAAAATTGAATTTTTGGTCAAAATAAAAAATGTTGAGTTGAGCCTTCATTACATGTAAAACAGTACATTTGAAGCAGTAGAATACAAACTTAGTATTTTTTAAAGCAAATTCGCCCAAGCATTATGGAAAATCCATTAACATTTTCAAAAGTTCACATTTTGAAATGTTTTTCCAAGTTTGCTATACTCTCAAGATTAAACCAAGAGAGTTAGATTGATTTTGACATCGAAATCGTTTCTTGTTCCTTTGAAAGTGTCATTACAGGAACATTGGTTACTGTCAGATCATTATTGAAAAATACTCACTTTTGTGAGAATACTCCTTTGGGGGAATTAAGACTTTCGTCAAAATAAAAAATTTAGATTCCAACTGTGGTAGCACGTAAAATGGTACTTCTGTAGTAGCACAACATAATTCACTACTTTTTATAGCAAAATCGTCCAAACATTAGAGATAATCCCTTTAAACGTTCAAAAATTCACATTTTGACATGTTTTTCCAAGCTATTTTATTCCCTCGGGATTAAGCCAAGAAAGTTAGATTAGTTTTGATATGAAAATCTGTTATTAGGCCTTCGAAAGTATCAGTACACCACTATTTGTTGCCGTTGCCTACTTTTAAAAGTATTAATTTTTGCCTTTTGGAAAAATTGAGTTTTTTTGCGTTGTTGCAATACAGTGCGAGGCAGTAATTTTTTGAATTGGTTTTGGTAATTACAAAATACTAGGTCTATCGGAAAGTCATTGCCGGTTTTTCTAACAGATAGCGCTATACTTATATATGCAATGTTATTATTTGACACATATGCCATTTTGTTCTACTGATATTAAGCTTCAAAGCCATATTGTGAAAGTAACACTGTCATTTTACCTCTTTGAAAATGTCGAGTTTCGTGCCTGAAAAAGTGCATTTGCGACACGCATTACTTTTCTTATTTAATCAAAAGAAAGAAATCCCTAAAAGTCATGGTTTGCTGGTAGAAACTTACGGCGAGCATGCTCCAATCATAAAAATATGTTAGGCGTGATTTCGTCAATTCAAAAGGGGTGATTTCGATGTGCAAGACAAAGAACGTTCTGGTAGATCGAAACAGTTTGAAGATGCGAAACTGCAGGAGTTATTGGATGAAGACTCAACTCAAACACAAAAACAATTGGCAGAAGCGTTAAATGTGGTGCAAAAAGCGATTAGCGATCGATTACGAGCAAAGGGAAAAATCGGGAAGATGGGAAAATGGGTGCCACATCAATTGGATGACAGGTAAATGAAATCTCGAAAAATTGTCTGTGAAATACTGCTTCAAAGGTATGATTGGAACTCATA